>CAUYPK010085447.1:0-15304 GCA_963574355.1 Loris lydekkerianus | reverse complement strand
CTATAAAAATACTTCAAGAAAGTGCAGGGAAAACTCTTGAAGGAATCGGCCTGGGTGAATATTTTATGAGGAGGACTCCCCAGGCAATTGAAGCAGTATCAAAAATACACTACTGGGACCTGATCAAACTAAAAAGCTTCTGCACTGCCAAGAACATAGTAAGTAAAGCAAGTAGACAGCCCTCAGAATGGGAGAAAATATTTGCAGGTTATACCTCCGATAAAGGTCTAATAACCAGAATCCACAGAGAACTCAGATGTATTAGCAAGAAAAGAAAACATGATCCCATCTGAAGATGGGCAAGGGACTTGAAGAGAAACTTCTCTAAAGAAGACAGATGCAAAATCTACAAACACATGAAAAAAAGCTCATCATCCTTAATCATCAGAGAAATGCAAATCAAAACTACTTTGAGATATCACCTAACCCCGGTAAGAGTAGTCCACATAACAAAATCCCGAAACCAGAGATGTTGGTGTGGATGTGGAGGAAAGGGCACACTTCTACACTGCTGGTGGGAATGCACACTAATACGTTCCTTCTGGAAGGATGTTTGGAGAATACTTAAAGAGACCTAAAAATAGACCTGCCATTTGATCCTATAATTCCTTTATTAGGTTTATACCCAGAAGACCAAAAATCACAATATAACAAAGACATCTGTACCAGAATGTTTATTGTAGCCCAATTCATAATTGCTAAGTCATGGAAGAAGCCCAGGTGCCCATCGACCCACGAATGAACTAGCAAATTGTGGTACATGTATACCATGAAATATTATGCAGCCTTAAAGAAAGATGGAGACTTTACCTCTTTCATGTTTACATGGATGGAGATGGAACATATTCTTCTTAGCAAAGTATGTCAGGAATGGAAGAAAAAGTATCCAATGTACTCAGCCCTACTATGAAGGTAAATTATAGCTTTCACATGAAGGCTAAAACCCAACTATAGCACAAGACTATTAGGAAAGGACCAAGGAAGGGGAAGGGAGGGGGGAGGTTAGGATGGAGGGAGGATAATGGGTGGGGCGACACCTATGGTGCATCTTAGAATGGGTACAGGGGAAACTTACTAAAGGCAGAATACAAATGTCTACATACAATAACTAAGAAAATGCCATGAAGGCTATGCTGAACAGTTTGATGAGAATATTTCAGATTGTATATGAAACCAGCACATTGTACCCCTTGATTGCACTAATGTACACAGCTACGATTTAAAAATAAAAAAGAAGAGACATCCCTGAAGCATCTCAAACCTAATACTTGTTCATTTTATTTCCACCTTTTCTTTAAGAAAGTTGTCTTTTTTTTTTTTTTTAAGTAAATGCTTTTCCTAAACAGCAACTCTCCATTTGGATTTCCAATTTATCTTAAAATATATCAAGCCTGAGTCCACAACTAATTCTCTCTCACACACAGGCAAGGTCTCTCTGCTGCCCCGCTCACATGCTAATCATTCCTAAATAAGTCAATTCGTTCATTTATCCAACACTTATAATCACTTGCTCTGTGTCAGGCACTGTGCTGGCTTACCCCACTTGTCTGCATTTCTGAAAACACTTTAGGCTCCAAGAGGGCAAAGACCATGTTTGTCTAGCCCCATTGTACCCTACTCATCTCCCCACTTCTACCACCCTGCCCAGCACAAAGTGCTCAAAAAAAAAAAAAAAAAATTGTTGACAGAATGAATAACAGTTCGAGCAACTCACTGGCGTAAAAGCACAGCAGTCATCCATCCACTCTACCTCAAAAGGTGGCAGGAACACAGCATACGCCTTTGCTGATTACAAGAAGCTATACTCCCTGTTCGGGATACCATAATGGAAAAGGTGAAAGTGTCTCATAAATACCGTGACGCCATTTCCAGCCCCGCACGGAGGGAGTTGCCAAAGCGTCAAGTAAAGGTCAACTGGGTTGCCGAGAAACCTTCCCGTGTGCCGGGGGACCGGAAGAAGTAGTCCCAAATTCAACAACTATTAACAAGGACAGAGGAGGCCTGGGAAAGTGGAAGAATTAACCCTGACAGTCTCTCGAGCCCAGTACAGGGATAGGAGCACAAGTGAGGACAGGATCCAAATAGCTACCGTTGTCCTCTGAGATTCCCTCCCCAGCGCCTATCCCGCCGCACTCATGGCCTTGTCAATGTCGGTCCTTACTGAGGCGCCTGAGGCCGAGAAGCCCTGGCTGTCGAAGGCCAGCCGGGCTCCCAGATTACACATCAGAGCACCGGGAAGAGAGGGAGCCATCAGCCTGGCCGGGGCCGGAGCAGACACTAGCGATCGCCCTCCCGACTCGGAGGTTACGGCCTGGGGAACGGCCGGCCCCGGCAGCCACTCCGGAAAAAGGAACTGCCCGCAGGGACCGCGTGCTCACCTACGGCTAAGCCCGCACTCGTGGGCCCAGCCCGCTCTCCGCCCGCTCGCCGGGAGCACAGCGTTGCGGCTCCCAGCGGCCCCCGGGGCCTTGCCCGTGACCCCACCCACGGGCCGGGGAATCTCTCTGAGCACAGGGATTGGCTGAGCTCCAGCCACAGGACAGGAGGTAGCTGGGTGTCCGCAACGCGCCCCACCGTGCTAAAAAGGGCACAGTGCCCCCTCGTGTCCGGGAGGCTTCCCAGTGACATCGCAACGAGCTTTTCCCGTGGAAAAAGTGAAAGGTCATCTAATCTTTTATTCAATTCACTTTTTTTTTCTTCTTTGAGACAGTCTCACTCTATCCCCCGGGCTAAAGCGCAATGCCGTAATCACGGCTAATTGCAACCTCAAACTTCTGGGCTCGAGTAATCCTCCTCCATCAGCCTCCGGACCAGCGGAGACTACAGGCACCCCACCACCACCATGCCCAGTTCATTTTTCTTATTTTTTTTTAAATGGGATTTGCTATGATCCTCAGGCTGACCTCAAAATCCTGCTTTCAGGCGATCCTCCCACCTCAGCCTCCCAAAGTGCTAGGATTACGGGTGTGAGCCACCATGCCTGTCCCTTTGTTTTGTTTTGAGACAGTCTCACTATATCGCCCTCGGTAGTGTTCTGTGGCGTCACAGCTCACAGCAACCTCAAACTCCTGGGCTAAAGAGGTTCTCTGACCTCAACCTCCCAAGTAGTTGGGAGTACAGGCGCCTGCCACAATGCCTGGCTATGTGTTGTTGTTGTTGTTGTTGCTGCTGCAGTTGTCATTGTTTAATAGACCCAGCCTTCGGTGAATGTGGCTGACGCCTTTAACTACTGTGCTACAGGCACTGAGCCCACCACACCTGTCTTCAATTGATTTTTTTTTTTTTTTTTTTTTTTCCAGTTTTTGGCCGGGGCTGGGTTTGAACCTGCCTCCTCCGGCATATGGGGCTGGCACCCCTCTCCTTTGAGCCACAGGCGCCGCCCTTCAATTGATTGATTTTTTTTTAATTAGGCGTCTTCTAAGACGGAGATCTGGGCCCACAAATACAAAAGGCATGCTCCCTGACCTCAAGAATCTCTGCTTAGTGTAGCAGAAGGAAAGTCCTGAAAGGGAGTAAAAAATGATTTGTCTTTTTAAAACGTCTCCCACTCTTTAGGGGAATTAAAACCTACATCCCCTACCCCCAGCTAGTTTTTCTACTTTTAGTAGAGATGGGGTCTCACTCTTGTTCAGGCTGGCCTGCAACTCCTAAGCTCAAGCAAACCTCCCTCCTGTGCCACCTACAATGCTAGGATTACAGGCATCAGCCACTGTGCCTGGCCTATTTTAATTTTTTGAGATGGGGTCTCACTCTGTCACCCAGGCTAGAGTACAATGGAGTTATCAGAGCTCACTGCAACCTCAAGATTGCTGGCCTCAAGCAAGTCTCCTGCCTTGGCTTCCCAGAGTGCTGGGATTACAGGTGTGAGCCATCGTTCCTGGCCCAGATATCCTGCTTTCCCACCCTCATGCCACTTACCTTGGCCTGCCAAATTTATTTCGGTAGCACACATGGAACCCAGAAAACTGTTTTGACACCTCAGTGCCTTACTTAGGCTTTTTCATCCATCTTCACTGCCCTTTCCACCTTTCTTTACCAAAGTAGCTCCAGCTCCTTTTTCTAAATAGGATCACCCCTGTAGAGAGCCCCCTAGCCTGCACTATCAGGTTGGATACCCTTTTTCTATTATCTAAAAACCCAGCGCTAAACTCTGGCAATGAAGATGGAGAAAATGGAACATTATTGTAGTACCCAAGGGAAAACTTCCCCTTTGCCCTTGGAAGGTTCAGTGAGAATCAATGGACGAAAGGCAGATTAATAGGAGAAAAGACATACAAAATTTTATTTTAATGTGCATAGCACAGGGCAGGGGTTGGTCACAGGAGACTGATTACCCAGTAATTTAGTGGAGTACAGAAGCGTATATACCCTTTTTCATTGGGAAGGAGGGAGATAGGGAACATAGACAATTTTTTGAGGGGCAGCAAATGATTATTAGGGAGAAGAAATAAAAATTAATTTGTAAAGAATTCTCTTTGGAATCTGAATGAGCCCAAGAGGCAGGTATCATCTTGTGAAATATCCATTCAGGTGCAGTTGCAGTCCTCAGTCTTCTTTTCTGAGATAGATGAGATTTCAGGGAGGGGAGGAAGGCAATTGTGTTTATTGTGGAAAGAAGCTTGCTTGGTCAGGTAAGGAAATTACAGAGAAGGTTGCTCCCTGCGCTTGGACGGTGGAGGACAAGACAAGGTTAGAGGGACCTTGATTCTGACGCAGTGTCTAAGGCCTCTTGGCATGTCAAAGCGCCAGTCTTCGGGGTATCACTTTCTGAGCCCCAACAGTATAAAGAAATATTTAGGAGATCATTATTAGCAGAACTTGTTCACATACTATGTCAGAGGAAAGGGGAACAGAACTGCCTAAAATAACTGGTATTCAGTCAGCCAATCAACATGTGCTAGTAGGCGTTGGAGATGCAGAAATGACTGGGACCCTCCCTGCCCCCGGGAGTTCTCCGACTGAAGAAGCAGATGGGTCTACGGAATGTCAGTAGAGTGTAGGAAATGTGATGACAGAAGTATGTACAAGCAGCACAGAGGAGGAGCGCCAGCCTAGCCGGAAAGATTCAGGGAAGGCTCACCCTGGAGGAACCAGCCCTTGAGCTGAGTCTTGAGTAATGGCTGGCTGTTCCCTCAGGCAGAACTGAGTGAGACTCCTAAGCATAGACTTAGAAATTAGATAGCCATGGGTTCAAATCCTGACTCTGCTGTCTGCTAATCTCAGAAAAGCTATTTACACTCTTTGTTTAAAAAAAGACAGTAATAGTACCCACCCCCTAGAGTCGCTGTGAGTATTAAATCACCTAAATGTGTATAAAGTGCTTGGCATAGTATTTGGCACCTCCTAAGTGTTCGGTAAATGGTTATTGACGTGGTAAGTATTCCCCAAATTGAGTTCTTCTTCTATAATGTCCATTTATGGCATTACTCATTCTTTCCGCCTAAACCCTGAGTGACATCTTCAAAGCCTCTCCATCTTGCATTATTTCCCAGATCCAGCTTACAGCATCTGTGCCCCTGAATGTATCTCAAAGTCAACATCATTATCTCTTACGTGGACCATTTCAGCAGCTTCCTCAACAGTCTCCCTGCCTTCCCATTTCCCTCTCTAGTCCATTTCCATTCTATGGCCGAGGGGTCTTTCAAAAACTTAAATAAAGCCATGAAGTCTCCACTTGAGATCCCCCCATCTCCATGAGTCCCTTGTGTCCATATCTCCTCTGCACCTTCGACACACCTGTCCTGTCACCCCTCTCCAGCCTATGCTCGTTCCATCATTCCCAACACACATGCTTTTCCATGCTTTTACCCAAGCTGGTCACTTTGCCTGAAATGAATGTTCTCCCTTCTCTTCCTTGACTGTAAAATGCTAATACATCAGACAAGACCCCCCAAGTCCCCCAGTATACAAGGCAGAAAGCTTTGCCACAGTCCCTGTGCTATGGTTTGAATATCTGTCCCCTCCAAAATTCATACTGAAATTTAGTTGCCATTGTAACAGCACTAAGATGTGGGATCTTTAATAGGTGATTAGGTCATGAGGGCTCCACCTTGATGGGTGGGACTAGTTAGTGCCCTTATAAAGGGCAAGTTCAGGCCCTTCTTGCCCTCACCTTCTGGCATGGGATGATGCAGCAAGAAAGCCCTCATAAGGTGTTGGCACCTTGACATCGGACTTCCCAGCCTGCAGAACTGTAAGCCAGTATCTGTTCATTATAAATTACCCAGTCTGCGGTATTCTGTTACAGCAGCACAGAATATACTAAGCCACCATGCTTGCTAGAGGCTCCAGCTTGTACCAGCACATTTGGCTAATGTGCCTGTCTGTGGCCAGATCAAGAGCAACTCAAGCACAAGGACAGAATCTAATCTTTCACTTACCCATGCGGCTCAGCACAATTGCCCAGGACTCCACCACCAAATGCCTGCCCACATCAGCCCCACCTGAGATTTTAGACATCACATCACTAGCAGGACAAGCACAGAGTTGCAAATACACAGAGGACCTGTACCTCTATACCCATATGCCTCCTGATCCTGGGGAACTCAGGCCAATTTCTGAGAAAAGTCTTGGACTCATAAAAAGAGGGTTAAACTTGACCACTTCCCAGCTTTGTGATTTGGGGTAAGTTGTTTAACCTCCAAGCCACAGTTTCCTCATCTGTAAATGGAGGTGATAACTAACTGCTTTACAAGATTGCTCTGAATATCGTTGAGTTCAAACCTTACCCATGTCCCTATTTTAAAGATGAGAAGACAATCTCAGAGAGGTAAAGTGACCTCACCAAGGTCTCATTTGGCAAGTCTATGGGAAATAGACAAATTAGCATTTCTAGTGGAAACCCATCGACAGCCATCCAATCTAAGTGTCCCTAAACCTGTCTGCTCATCACAATCATGTGAGCTCTTGTTAAAAAATCCTTCATAAAATGTCTATTCATGAAGTCTTGGACCAGGCCCAGGAATCTGTATGGAATCAGGTCCAAACAGTTTCACTTTTGGGAATTCAAATCACACTGGAGCCCTCCCCACCTTCCAGAGGCTCATGTGAACATGGGGGTACCATCTCTTGCTTTCTCAGTAGTCTGCCTGTAAAATATGTGTATGTCCCTCTCCTGTTCAGAACCCTCCTATGGCTCCCCACACTGTCAGGGCCTAGGACACCCACCCCAACATGACCCCCAAGGCCAGTATGATCAAGCCTACAGGTTCTCAATGCCTCTACCTCCTCCAGCCTTTCCATAGCTGTTCTCTGATCCTGAACATCCTTCTCAACCCCAAGCCTTCCTCTAGCGGCTACTCCCTAATCATCTTTCTGGCACTCACCCCTGTATTTTAACTGCTTATTTACTTGTTTGGTTTTCCCAACAGACCATAAGCTCCATAAAAGCAGAAACCACATCTTGTTCAGGGCTGTCCCTGCTGTGCTCCTTAGTGATACCCGTCTGTTGAACAAATGAATGAGAACTGGTTGGACCAGCATGGCCCTGAAGAGCAGCCAACCCTCTAGAAGACGCTTCCTCCTGCCTCAGGTGGCACATCAACCCAAGGACTACTGGAGGATGGAGAAGGGGGCCTTCTGGATAGAGACTTTCAACAAACACTTTCTAGGCTAAAAAAGCTATAGAAATGAATGCTCATGATTTAGCATTAGACCTGTGTCTACCACTCTCAGCCCTGTGACCTTAGGAGGGTCACTTAACCTGCCCTGAGCTTCAGCTTTCTCATCTGTTGTAAAGAGGAGCTACATTCAGGTAAAGCACCCACCCTTGCCTGACTCCTATGAGGCGTTCAATGGATACTAGCCATCAATAGGAGATTTGGGTTGCCACTTAGCTTCCCAGGAAAGTTCTGTTCTTTGTACCTCCTCTTCCCCCACCAAGGAAGGGGCCCACCCACAGAGGCTTCAGAAAACGTGACAGCACTAAACCAAACAGTTCTGCTGCTGAGGATCAGGAATGACTGGAGTGAAGGAACACTGTGCCCTTAGGGGAAAGGAAACCAATATTTGTCAATACCTAATAATAACCACACGCCCTGTTTTTTGAGCACATGCTGTGTGCCAGGCCAGCTCCGTGCTTCCCTCTGGGGGAACCCTGGAAGGGCTGGGAGCAGAATGGGAAGCAGCGAACCAGGAAGAGTGGAGAGAGATCATCCTCCCTCTTCACCCCGCCTGAACCCTCCAGAAGAGTCTGGGTCCTTACTGGGGCCACATCCCCTGTTCTCCAGCTGGCCTATCCCTGGGAGGAGCTCAAGCAACCCCTGCTGTCCCCAAACCAAGAATGTGTTCTCTCTCT
Source organism: Loris lydekkerianus (assembly GCA_963574355.1). Classification (NCBI taxonomy): domain Eukaryota; kingdom Metazoa; phylum Chordata; class Mammalia; order Primates; family Lorisidae; genus Loris; species Loris lydekkerianus. The sequence goes on along the minus strand of CAUYPK010085447.1, from coordinate 7,008 downwards.
ACCCCTGTGGACACGCGGGGCAGAGGTGGCTTCTTCCGGAGACAGCAGCTGGCTAGAATGCAGTTCTGCGTTTTATTTTTCCTGGGATACTCACGGGGATGTGGGAACAGCCACAGGTGTGGTGAGGGGAAGCCCCCATCTCCCCTCCCCAGCCACTGGGAAAGGGGAGAGGCCCAGGCACCCTGGTCCTGGGTTGGTCCAGCCACTGTGGTCCCTGGGCCCAGTGGGCGGAGGGCGGAGCCCTGGGGAGGGTGGGGCGGCTCCTAGGCGGGGGTCGGGATTCTTCATAAAAAGCCACGAAGCTTGATCCCCACGAAGCCCAGCCCCGCGGGGTGGTGGGACGCAGAGCCCAGATGGGGGACCTGGCCCGGCCTGGCCCGTGAGGGGAAATGATGGCAGAGATGGTGCCCAAGGGAGGAGGTGGGGACAAAGCGTCGGACCAGGTGGGAGGGGGTCCCGGTGAGGGTCGCAGGGTGGAGAGGCACGGCCCCCTGCCCAGCCCGGGCGCCTTCGCGTGGGGTCAGGAAGGTAAAAAACCCACGAGAGCGTGATGGGCAGCAGGAGCCGGGACGTGCGGTGCCGGCGGGGCGGGCGCACGGGGCGGCCCGTGTTCACAGTGACCTCGACGCTGGGTGTACAGTACGGGTAGAAAACCGCGGGCCCCGGCCGGGCTGGGCGGGCCGGGTCGGTCACAGCCTGGTCTGGGCCTCGGGGATGTAGATCTCGATGCTGTCGGCGCTCTCGGTGGCCGAGCTGTGGCGGAAGGAGGCGGCGCGCTTGGCCGCCAGGAGCCGCTTGCGCGCTTCCTGCCGCTGCCGGTCCACGGAGTCCAGGGAGCGCTCCTTCACCGGCACGCCCCGGCCCCGCAGGGGCTTCTTTGGTATCGGCGGAGGGACCTTCTTCTCCTCCTGCCCGGGAGAAAGGCGGCGGCTGAGCTGGGACGGGGACCCCACACAACGCCCCGGTTCTCTCCCCCGCGTCCCTCGAGTGGCGCCTAACGTGGCAGCGCTCCGCGTCGGCCGCGGATCGCGAGATCTGAAGCCTCAGGTGCGCTCTTTCCAGCAAGGTCAAAAACCCACATTTTTCATCAAAGCAAGAGAAAATCAAGCGCCCCCTGGTGGAGCCATTCTCGACAGTTCGCGTCGGAACGCAGGCTTTTCACTCTACCCTGCAACGCAATGGGGTCCACACCCCAGGCCTCTGGGCCACACTGCAGACAAGGTCTAGTAGGCTGGGGGCTGACTAGACTCTGAAAGCTCTTCCCTCTGTGCCTAGGCTCGGACTGAGGACCGCCCACCCCTTCTGGAAGGTCTGGTTCTGCTCCGTGAATCTGCAGCTGTCCAGCATCACCCCAGTTTGGTGACAAAAGGCAGCCACAGTTTTGGCAACTCATGCAGTGACAAGCACCGAGGCCAGGCAGACAGAAGTGACCAGGATTGTGGCCATTCTGGAAGGGGGTGGCTACTCATCACCTGTCCAGGGCTGCCCTTGCTGCCATGGGTCTCTTCCACTGGCCTTCCCCACCCCACCTCTTTGAGTAAGAGGATTTTCCAGAGTCTGGGCCCTTGACTTGAAGAGACGCTCCCCCAAACCTTAGGCTCCAGGAGTTTCCAGCTGTTGGCCTTGAGTTGCTGTAGCTCCAGGAACTTGAGGGTCACATCCTCAATGGAGAGCTGCAGGAGGTCCCAGAAACCCGCCAGGTCCTGGAAGGTGGGTACAGGGAATGCAGTGGGGTCCTGAGCAGAGAGAAAGGTGGTGGGGAAATACAGGCAGTCAGGGAGGTCTGAGCTCCAGCCAGAACCAGAGAAAGCCCCAGTCACCCTCATTGTCAGAAAGCCCGACCTGGGAGAGTGGGGCAGGGGACAAGAAAGAGCCCAGGCCGCTCCCTCTTTGGCACAAATACCTGGTCCCACCTCCAGGCACAATACTCAACAGCTACCTCTGCAGGCACACGCATACTCTGGGTCACCTGCCAGGTCCGCACACCTGGCAGGCTCTATTCCTGTGGGTGCTCACCATGCTTTGCTGACACAGCCGGAAGAACTGCTGAACCTTCTGGGACAGGAGCAGCTGTGTGCTGCCCACAGCACTGCGGATCTTCTCCAGAACTGGAAAGCAGAAGGAAATTCAGGGAGGGGAATGATGCAGCACCCTCCCCCACCTTTGGGGTGCCTGCCCAGAATGACGACGACCCCCTCTGACTCCTCTGTTACTTGGCACTGTCCACCCATCAGTCTCCTCTAGCTCCAGCCACAACCCAGCCTCAAGTTCCTAACAAGTCCTATTGCACTTCACCAAGACTATATCCTCGGACCCTGGAGTTCCTTCCTTAACCCAGACTCCTGCATCCTCCCTCCCACTTCACAGAGGAGATGCAGATCAGCCCCCACCTAGCCCTGCAGCCTTAGCCAGGGCCCTAGCTCTGACCACCTTGTGGCTGAACTATGTCACTCATCAGTGCATGACTCCTTGGCCCACTAAGAATTACTTAGTAATTTCATGTGAGTGACATTTGTCTTTCTAGACACTACCCCATCAGCTTGGAGATTCTAGGGTAGACTTCATCTCCCCTAAGACTGACTCAAAGGGAAGGGCCATGACCTCCCTAGGGCCAGGACCAAGTCTACTTAACTGAATCTCCTTCATCTGCCTCAGATATGATCTGATTTTGTGACCTACCTCCCCTTCTGCCTTGAAGTCCTGGCCCCACCACCAGGAACCCCACACCAGTCCAGATCTGAACAGAGTCCCTGTTGTCCCCATTGACTTGGTAATGTGGACTGGTAGCCATCCCCTAGCTGGCCCAGCCCTTCTGGTTGGTCAGCAACTCCCAGGCCTGATCCTGACCTCTGAAGCTGCACCTGCTCCCTTCCAAGATCTACCAACATCCCTGCCACCACCAGGAATGAATGACTCATTAAACTCTGGTCTCCTATTATGCAATAGCCCCACCCACCCCATCCTGGTCTCCTCTGCAACACACACAGGAGGCTTCCAGAGTCCCCTCATGTCCACCTCAGGGACTCACTCTCTTCAGGCAGCTCATAGTCCTCCGCCTCCCGCTCCATCTGCTGGCACCAATGCTCCAGCTTCTCCACCTCTGCCCGTAGCATCTTGATGAACCACTCGCCGTCCCGTGGGCAGGGGGACGTGCGGCCTGAGTCGGGGAGGCTGCGTGAACCACGCTCCATCCAGGAGTCCCGGCGGCCAGCCCCAGGGCCAGGGGTGGGGGCAGGGGCAGGGCCAGGTGACCCATCAGTGGCCGGTGGTTCGTAGGGCAGTGGGTAGCCCTCACGGTAGGCCCACTGGCCCTGCGTGTGGACCGTGCGGAAGACTGAGTAGGTGGGGGCCCGGGGTCCAGGCTGAGGCTCAGATGCATGCCTCTGGAAGGAACGTCCAAACTGCAGGGCCTTGTCTTCTGTGGCTACCGCAGCCAGGCCTACCAGGCCCTCCAACTCCAGGTCTGCCTGAACGCCAGCTGTCACACTGTTGGAGCGCTTGAACCTTGCCCGCCTGGGGAGAGAGGAGGCTGTCACCTCTGCCCCTGCCCAGCGTCATCCCAGCCCTCACCCCCACCCCAGGTAAGGAAATAAGGAGAATCTACAAAGTGATGGACATTTTTTGCACTTTAAATATGTCAGTTCTTGCAATAGGTAGGTACATAACATCCCTACCTACTGTGCCGCCCCTAGACAGCAGTGACATTCAATCTCTTTAACAAGCAGTTCTTCTCGGACAGAACAGATGCTGGCACATACCGATCAGAGCAGCACAGACCAACGTGCTGGAGTAGCACCCTACATAAGCTGTCTTGTGGGCAGACCAGAGGGCCCAGGGAGGGGCCAGGGTGGTGGCTCTTTACCAGTGAATGCAGAAGTAGTTCAGTATTTTAACAAACGTCATGTCCATGCTAGTTTACACCTGCTGTTCTAGTTGTGTCCTCAGCCCCACCTAGAGATGTGTAATCTAAGGCCCCTGCGAGGCTCAAAGTCACCCAGCAAAAAAATTAATAGAGCCACGATTTGGACACAGGGCTGTTGGGCTGCATGGCCCAACCATTTCACACTGCACTGGCTGCTACAGCATAACAGGAAAAAATGCCTTAGAGCAACTGGGAGTGGAGTGGGGCTGCAGCTAGGAGGACTTCCCCTCTAGGGACCCCGACGGCTCAGCCCAGAGCCTGGCCAGACACAGCAAGCCAGTGTCAGTGAAGCTGAATTAAGTTGTTGGCAGGAATGACATAGGGCCTGGAAATTTCTTGTCTTTGAGTTAATAATATGCAAATCTATGCAAAACAGCAAGTCAATCGACCTTGTTCTTTCCCCCTCACCCCAGTTCAGAGTTCTTTTCTATAAAGAAGTCAGTGGCCCCCTGAGATGGGTGAGGTGGGGCCAGACATTAATACTTCAAGAAGTGGGAGTCAGGAGATGCGGGAGGTGGGGAATGAACAGAAGTTGAAGGTCTGGAAATTCAAAGACCACAAAAGACTCAGGCATCATGAGCCACCCCCACCCCTACATGGTTGGAAGGGAGAGGAGCTTGAGGGGCCAACTCTAGGGTCCCTCCAGCTTCCCAAGAGCCTCTCCCAACCCCCTTTCTCTTGCTGCCCAGGCCCTCTCTCCCTGCCTGCCTGCCTGCTTCCCTCCAGCTGGCAGGCTGCCTGCTGGGAGCCTGTTGCCATAGAAACCAGGCCCAGAAGGATGCTGCAGGACCCAGGAAAGAGAGATGCACTCAAGTGCGGTCTCCAACAAGCCCTATGTCCCAACCCCCACCCAGAGAAAGAGAAGGAGAGAGAACATATCCTCATTGTCTCCCACACAGTCTTCCCCTTGGGGCTCCTGCCTGGTCAAGGCTTACATCACCATCTGCCTTACAATCAGACCAGCCTCTTTCAAATGCCTCTGCCTCCACTGAACATGCTGCAGAGGAAGAGCACTGGACAAGGAGTCAGGGCTGAGTTTTAATGCTGGGTTTGTCACCATGTGCCTTAAGGAAGTCACTGACCCTCCATCTAGGCCATCTGATGTGTGTGTGTGTTTAAAATATATTACATACATTATATATTAGATATAAATACACACATCTTGCTCTAAAAACACACACATATAATTTAGAAATAGATCAGTAATTACCAAGGTATCTCCTCTCTCTAAAATTATACCTTGCATATTTTAAGATCTGGGGTCCAACAACCCTTCCCCAGTCCACCCAAGACTGCAGTCATCTTCCTGAAGCTGAGCTCTGCCAAGTCATTCTCTTGCTCGAAACCCTTCCATAGTTCCCCACTGCCAACAAGATAAAGTTCAAACTTCCAATGTGGGCTTTCAGTTGAGGCCCTCCTACACTGGCTGGTGTAAATCCTCCTCTTTGACCTCATCCCCCCACATTCTCCTTATTCCTCAGACAGATTACACGTGATCCTGACTCTAAGCCTTTGCACAGGCTACTCCCCTACCTGAAATGCCCTTCCTCCACCTCCTCCTCCTCCTCGCTCCCCGCCCATTCCCTGCTTAAGTCCGATTCCTCCTGACGGCCCAAAGACTACTCCTCAATCCCATACTCTCTCAGCAATCCTCCTGCCCTCAGAGACAGCCTTGCCACTGGCTTAAATTGTTCTGTCTTTCTGGTGAGAGTCTTGTGGGTCTCACTGTACTGACAGGATGCACCTTGGCGTGCTTTTAATATTTGTATGCCTTTGAGCTCCAGTTAGCCGTGGCTCCCCCGGAGCTTCAGCAGTTGCAAACCACAGAAGTAAGGAAGGAATTTTCCCAATACACCCTTGAAGATGTGCCATCCTCACTTCCTTTCCCAATAAATATGCCCTTGAAGATGTGCCATCCTCACTTCCTTTCCTGTTAGCCCTGCTGCACTCAGATCTGTCCTTTGGCACCACTGATTCTCTGCACCTGTGCTCTGAGAAATTCCATGAGGAACACATTCCATCTTGATGCAAACAGCCACACAGTCTGAGACATAAGATAAAGTTTCCCAGGCTTCAGAGTTCTCAAGTCACTCCCTCACTCTCCCATACCTGCCTCGAGGCAGACCAAAGACTGAGGAACTTGTGGGATGAAAGGAAACACAGCACCGAGGACTAGGTCATCTTTGAGCAAGTGGCATTTAAAACCAGCCGTGTGAGATAAGATCACCCAAGAAAAGAACAATACATCAACGATCCAGCAATCCATTAGGCGATTTATTTTGTGATGAGGTTTGGTATAATAAAGTTGCATTTCTTGCAGATTTATTTCAGTGCTTGAATATTCTTAATAAGCATATGCAGGGAAATCATGAAAATATTCTCACATCCACAGATAAAATTAATGCTTTCAGAGAAAATTTACTGCTCTGGAAGGAAAGGATTAAAAGAAAAAACGCAGTAGAAATGTTTGAACCAGTGAATAGGTGTAAAATGGATAAAAATCTTATTGAATACATTTTACAAACTTTAGATTTACCATAAGCAAATTTTGAAAAATATTTTTCTGCACCTACACTGGACATAACATCTCTCAATCCATCTCTGGATTGGGTGAGCAATCCCTTTGTTTTAAGTGCATGTACGTCAGCAAATTTAAATATTACAGAAGAACAATTAACAGAAGTAAGGGAACTGTAGTTAAAATGTTCAACATTAGATATTACAACCTTTTGGTTATATCTCAAGGATGAATTTCCAAATATTACAAGAAAAGCGATAGAAATACTTCTTCAGTTCTCAACATCATATTTGTGTGAAGTGAGCTTTTCCTAATGAATGATATTAAAAACAAAATCAGTTGCAGCTGGAATCCTTGGAAGAACATTTAAGAGTATGCCTGTCCAAAATTTGACCTTGCAAAGAAGATTTTTTTTTTTTTTTGAGAGAGAGTCTCACTTTATGGCCCTCGGTAGAGTGCCATGGCATCACACAGCTCACAGCAACCTCCAACTCCTGGGCTTAAGCGATTCTCTTACCTCAGCCTCTGGAGTAGCTGGGACTACAGGCGCCTGCCACAATGCCCAGCT
>CAUYPK010085444.1:0-107617 GCA_963574355.1 Loris lydekkerianus | reverse complement strand
TACATGGATGGAGCTGGAACATATTCTTCTTAGTAAAGTATCTCAAGAATGGAACAAAAAGTATCCAATGTACTCAGCCCTACTATGAAACTAATTTATGGCTTTCACATGAAAGCTATAACCCAGTTATAACCTAAGAATCGGGGAAGAGGGAGAGGGAAGGGAGGGAAGGGCAAGATGGGCGGAGGGAGTGTGATTGGTGGGATTACACCTGCGGTGCTTCTTACAAGGGTACATGTGAAACTTAGTAAACGTAGAATATAAATGTCTTAACACAATAACTAAGAAAATGCCAGGAAGACTATGTTAACCAGTGTGATGAAAATGTGTCAAATGGTCTATAAAACCAGTGTATGGTGCCCCATGATCACATTAATGTACACAGCTATGATTTAATAATTAAAAAAATAATAATCCATGTGCATAAACACATTTCTTGTCCATAGATGTGGTGTACCACCTCCAATCTACTCAAGAGTTCTGAATTATAATGTTGAACAAAACACAGCGCCCCCTGCAGTACTCTGATTACATTGGTGGGAGAAATCTCTTAGATGCTAAAAGGTCTTGAGTTCTAGGTCACTGGCAATTCTTGATAGACTATGAACTATCCAATGGTGAAAGAACTCCTTCCAATGTATAATTTGTGTGTGTGTGGAGGGGTGGGGGTGGGGGGGGACAGTGGAGTTAACAGTATCTAGAATCTGTTAAGAAGCAAATACAGAAATTTTTCCTGTGGCACATAATTCCATAACTTGAGTTGAATATAATAATAAAAGCTAACGTTTATTAAACATTCATTTTGTGCTTGACCTATGCAAAGTGCTATAGTTGTAGCATTATTTAATATTTTCTTTAATTAATCACCTATGAAATAGAATATATGGATTAATATGAAACATAATTTTCACTAAGATGAGCTATAAAATGATACTAGCACTGTATTAACTGGGAAGTAGCACCATGAGTCGCTCTAAAATGTCACATCAAGTGTTGATAATTACTATTTTAGTAGCATTGGCGGAGGGAAATGCATGCCTTTGGAATAAAAGCTAAATATAAAAAGAATGCTGGCTGTTCTCAGTGATTTAGGTTTTATAACTAAAACTAAATTTAAACTTATTATGGGAAAATAAACAATACAAATTATCTTCCAATCCTTTAACTTCCAATGGAATTGGGATAAATAACATTATCCATAATTTGAAAGTCATTAGGGATATAATCATGTCATCAAAGGAGAAGTAACTCTGGAGTTTTAAAAAGATAATCATTTAAAACATTTTGCATCCCTGTTACTCTCTGATAAACTCCAAGCTCCATGCTGCTGAGATCCTGGCCTGTTTTCCTCCTAGCTGTGTATCTGCAGCTTGGGAGGGGGTGTCACAAAGGAGCTCTAGGAATGAATGATGTGTGGACAAAGTAGGAGAAAATCCATTAATTCTAAAGTGTTTTCACGGTTTACTGCCTAAACTATAAACTGGGACTGAGGTGTGAGTTAATATTTTAAGCATCCCTACATGATTCCATCGGCTATCTTGGTAGGATCCATTGATGCGACCAGTGTTGGTCACGCACAGCCTCAAATGCTCTCAGCTTTCTTTCTCTTCAGAGTGGTTTTTATGTGGCCCTCAATCAGGTATACAATGTCGTCCTTGAAATTGCAATTTTAAACCTTTCATCTCCTATAACCAAGATGCATCCAAATCAATCCTATGTCTATCAGATAAAATTAACCAAATCTTCTTCAAAGTGCTTTAGAGCCTATTGACTAGCAGGACTGCTTAGCTCATGTTCTAGATCAGGTGTCCTCAAACTTTTTAAACAGGGGGCCAATTCACTGTCCCTCAGACCATTGGAGAACCGGACTATAGTTTAAACAAAAAAAAAACTATGAACACATTCCTATGTACACTGCACATATCTTATTTTGAAGTAAAAAACAAAACGGGAACGAATACAATTCATACCGCTTCATGTGGCCTGTGGGCCGCAGTTTGAGGACCCCTGCTCTAGATGGTCAGGTGTCTTCCAGGTGAAGCTTACAGACACTAAGCTGCTCATACAGACAGAAGCCTGTGAACATAATCTGGCCAGCAAGAAAGCTCGGTCATGCAATGGGAAGAATATACTATACTGCCTTACAAAGACTGAAGAGTCATTATTATGTCTAAGGAGAAACTTAGACAAATTTCTAAGGAGAAACAGCATTCACCTTCCTAGGTGCAAAGTTAATGAATTCATTACAAATCAAAATAAAACATCCTAGGAAGCTCAGTCTAGTAGGTAGTAGCTGAAAAAAAAAAAATGATATAATGAAAATGACTCTCTGAAAAACTAGCTTTTGAAACTTCTCCCTGTTGTTTTAAAACCTGCGTTTTTGTTTGTACTAGAGTCAGCCAAACTGCCAAATATGAGGGCACCATCTCCAAGCTGCCTTCACTTCCGACATCAGCAAGCGGAGGGAGCTCCCCAAACCACCCTGAATTCAGTAATTCACCAAAAGGGCCCACAGAACTCATTGAAAGCTATTCAACTCAATTGTGGCTTATTTCAGGGCAAGGACATGGAAAATCAGCCAAAAGAAGACATGAATAGCACAGAGTCTGGGAGGGTTCCAGACACAAAGTGCTGGCATCAGTACCCATGAGGACTGTCAACCAGGGAAACTCACCTGGGCCACTATGTTCAGCATTTCTTTTTGTTGTTGTTCAGCATTTTATTGGAGCTTCTTTGAACAGCTTGGTTGATTGATTCCGCACATGATTAAAATCACCTCTCCAAAGACTGAGCTGTTACCACATGGCTCAAGGGGCCCAACAAAAGTAACAATTTCTATCATTTAGGAAATTTCAAGGGTTTAGAGCAGTGGTTCTCAACCTTCCTAGAAGTAGCAACGAAAATAATTTTATGGTTGGGGGTCACCACAACATGAGGAACTGTATTAAAGGGTTGCGGCATTAGGAAGGTTGAGAACCACTGGTTTGGAGGTTATCTCCCAGGATCCTGGCACAAAGTCCAGGTCTCTACTCAGTCAAGGCCAAATCCTCACTATACAGTTTGGCCAGATGAGTAGGACCTTATACAGAATAGTGTCTTTAAAAGGTTAAGAGAATGACGGATGCTGTGTAGGTTGTGTTTAAAACTAAGTCCAAATTACAGGTCACTGTTGACTGTTAGAAGATAAGGCCTCATGATGTTAACTTTGTGCTTCCTATGGCCTCTCATTTTCCAGTAGTCTAGTCCAGGCTAAATGCCACTGCAGATGGGCAGGGCTTCAGGACAGATTTTTCTCATTTAAACCAGACTTATCTCTCTCTATAAAATCTACTTTTCACCAATTTTTCCATCTGCTAAACTCATAATTCTGGTTCTCTTCTGCCCCTTCTATTTAAACATTATGGACTGAATCATGTCTCCTCCCTCCCCTTAAATTTGGGGGTTGAAGTTCTAATGCCTAGTACATCAGAACGTGACCATGTTCGGAGAGAAGGTCATTAATGAAGTGATTAAGTTAAAATGAGGTCTTTAAGGGTGGATGTTAGTCCAATATGACTAATATAAGAAAAGAAGATCCAGACAAAAACAAGCACAGAAGACAAGCCTGTGAAAAGACACAGGGAGAACTTGGCCATCTATAAGCCCAGGAGAGAGGACTCAGAAGAAACCAACGCCGGCAACACTGTGATCTCAGACTTCCAGCATCCAGAACTGTGAGAAAATAAATCTGTCATTTAAGCTACACAGTACGTGGTATTTTGTAGAACTGGCAAATTATTAATTATGCACCAATCAACCACCAATTCATATCAAACCTCTGAACAACTTTTTTTGCACCAATTTCTTTTTCTTTCTCTTTCATTTGTGGAGCCCTCCCTAATCTGACACTGTTGGTTCTTGTTTTTCATTCCTCCAACCAAATCTCAACATCCATGGTCAGATTCCTCTTCCAGGGAATTCACCTGGTCAAACAGCTCCCAATGACTTCTTGCTAAATAAAAACCAAACTTCTTAACCCAGCAGCTGATGACCCTAACCACCTTTCCAACTTTATGGTGCACTAGTCTTGAGTCAAACCATTTACCTGTCAGTTACCAACAAGAACATGATTTTCCTCCTGAGTATCTTTCCCTTCTAGCCATTTACGTTTCAGTCACCAAGAACATGATTTTCCTCTTGAGTATCTTTCCCTTCTACCTGTTTATTACTCTTCTTTAATCCTCAACCAAAAAACATCTCCTTTACGCTAGTCAGAATTGCTCTCTGATGCATATTATATCTTAGTTATTTTTACAGTAAATATTTTATAATGAAGGAATATCCAGGGAGCCAAGTCAAAGTTTCCTGTAGGGCCAGGAGCAGTGAGTGGCTCATGCCTATAGTCTGAAGTTCGAGGCCAGACTGAGCAAGAGTGAGACCCTGTCTCTACAAAAAATAGTGAGATTAGCCAGGCATGGTGGTGCACACCTGTATTCCCTGCTACTTGGGAGGCTGAGGCAAGAGGATTGCTTAAGTCCAGGAGTTTGAGGTTACTGTGAGCTGTGACCATGTCATTGCAGTCTAGCCGGGTGACAAAGTAAGACCTTGACTCAAAAGAAGAAAAAAACAAAAAACTCATAGTATAGAGACAAAAAGGTTTATAGAATAAATGTTGTTTTATCATTAGGGAGAAAAATAAAGTCATGTAAAAAAAAATACATGACTTAAAAAAATATATGTAGAGTAACATGTAAAATAAAATCTACACCAAGTTCTAAATCTTTAAGATCTTACATGAATCCTTAGAGAGAGATTTGTGGCCCATACTTGGAGGGTTTCTCTCTGCTGCCCCTAACGAGATGATTCACTGAGGAAGATTGAAGGTTTTTGGCTAGTTAAATCTTAAACTATCTTTGAAAAAAAAATCTTATTTTAATCAACATTAAAATAACACTAATATCCATTACCTCACAAATTGTACTGTAGTAGAAAGTAATGACTCCACCTTAGGGTTAAATCATTTATCAAACACTTATAAACATGTTCAAGGAAGGAGGTCAGAGCCCAGTGCAATCTTTCAACTAAAGCTGTCACAACACCTTTTTGCTTCACTAATTTGCACATGTGCTACTAACAGAGGTTATACAACAGACTACTTATATACTCAAAAATTCTGAATGATGTCTTCTTACCTAATGTGAGAACTGGTAGCAAAGGGAAATATGAGGTTATTGGTCACAGACACTCTGATCCATCAATTACAGAACATTCATTTAAACATTCCAAGGATTAATACGGGTAGTGATTTCACATCACCTTCATAATCAAGGGCCAGGTAAAGTCTATGATTAAATGCTTTCACAGTACATGTGAAGAAAACAGCCTGCCATGAGAAAGGCAGATGCCCAGATTTGTACACGCCCGTCATTTGATTATACAAAAGTGAATGGTTTCTGTGCTTTCATTAATAGAAGTAGCAATTTAACATCACCTTCATAATCGAGGGCTTTGTTTCTTATACATTACTCCAAATGAAAATTCCATCACCACTGCTTTCAACTTCCACTTAGCTCATAAAACAGGATGAGTTGCAACACACTTTCCTGAGCTGGCCTCTTGATGCGTCTCAATTCCAGTACAGAAGATGACATGTCTCCACCTCAACCACCCAAAAATTCTACTGAGTATTACAGAGAGCTACATAACAAATTATCTTATATTCAAAAAGCAATTAAAATTGTGCTTTCCTCTTGTTAAGAACAGTAGATAATTATAATACTCTTAAAAACTTACTTGAACTTTGCTTCCACCTCCTCAGCAGCCTTCTGATATTGCTCGGTGGTGACTTTGTAGAACTCAGAGCTCTGCGAACAAAGATTGATCGCAAAGTTTTCAATATGCAAGACGACAAGATGTGCGGATGACTGACAATTCCAAAAAATACATAAAACCTTCTTTCGGCCACTCAAGCAGCAGCAGGATTTCTTACATAAGTGGCAAGGATACTTATAAAAATACATGTAAAGCTACTCATTTAAATGACAGTAGAATCGATGGTACACAGATAAAGAAATGGCTATATATTCATATTCCTAACATTTTTTTTTTTTTTAAAGACGGAGTCTCAAGCTGTCCCCCCTGGGTAGAGTGCTGTGGCATCACAGCTCACAGCAACCTCCAACTCCTCGGCTCAAATGATTCTCCTGCCTCCACCTCCCAAGTAGCTGGGTCTACAGGCACCCACTACAGGGTGCCCGCCACAATGCCCGGCTATTTTTTGGTTGCAGCCATCATTGTTGTTTGGTGGGCCCGGGCTGGATTCGAACCTGCCAGCTCAGGTATATGTGGCTGGCGCCTTAGCCACTTAAGCCACAGACGTTGAGCCATATTCCTAACATTTTTAATCTAGATTGCCTGTATTTGGAATCTCCCACTGCAAGATCAAAGGATGCTTGAAATTAAAAAGTGGAATTCACACACACTCATACTTGCCCTTTATTCCATCCATGCTCCAACTAGGATATTAAAGGATTATTTATTTCTATACAATATTTTTGGCCTCAAGATGAATTTTGTATGGAATAGAATCTGTTCTGCCATTTCCATATACCCACAAGAGCGCCAACATTTAAAACTAATCAGTAGTAACAATGGGACTAATTTAAGTAACTGTAATACAAAAAAAAATGTTTCCAATATTATGTGAATGAACATATAAACTACATGAACCCAGGTGTAATGGCAAAGTTTTGCTACCCTTCCTAGCATAGCAAAATTTAGTTATCCATTTGGACTAGCTATGTTGAAACCGGTCTTACTGCAGGGGGTGACCTAAATGACCCTATGACCTTTCAGACTCAATGAAATGCCCTGCAAAATACACTGCAAAACAAAAAAACCCAACATAATACCACGTCTACCGTGTACCTTTCATTCCCTAATCACTCAGGTTTCACATGCAAGGCTTAGGGTAGTTTACTTTTTAATAAATCATTGTTGGTTGGTGAAAAAATGAAAATGAAATCCTCTTCACACCAGTGACCCCTTTGCATTTAACAATCTGGGTTGCACAATGACAGTCACATCCAGGTTTCTTAGATGTGGATAAAATCAATAGGTATGTGATTAGACAGCAGACTCAGGGTAGCTGAAGCCACGGACAGGTCACCGTTTGAGATGATGAATGGCTTTCTATCAACCTACAGTCCCCTACGACGCTAACATTTACTATAATCTTATTTGGGCTACGATTTATCTTTCTTGCACCTGATCAATAAAGATGAACAGAACAGTTGTAAAGATCGATTGTAATTTTTTATCATTTTCAAGCACAAAGGTGCATTTCTGACACGAAGACAATATTCTAAGTGTACTCTTCTGCATTACTTAAAGCTGCAATCTGAGTGATCAACTACACTAGTCTATATGCTGAGAGGTTTTAATTCATTTGTAAGTCTTGAGCTATCAAAAAGCCATTTGTCTTCCCAGATATTTTAACTTTAGGTTATGTCACATCTTTTTATCTGTTTCACTTATAAAATTTTCTTTCATTTAAAATACAAGTCACAATTGCTTGTTTGCAATGTTTGGCTTAAGCTTTTCTTTGAATCTTTCTAACGAAGAGGGCAGCAGAAAGGCGGTTACTACTCTATTATTAACAATGATGAGAAACTCCCAGATTACTCTGATGAACTATCAAGTGGATATTACGTTATTGAATTATCTATTAAAATGCTAGCAAAGCAGTAACATCTTAATTTTTTACTTCCACTTATTTTAAGCACTGAAACTGTAGTATCTGGACAGAGACAGGTCTAAGCTGAATGATCTGGTCTCTGGTTCTGCTGTGTGACCTTGAGCAGGGTCTTCCAACCTTCCCCAGCTTCCTTTCCAGTGTCCCTAACCCATAAAATGTGGATTATAATATTAGCCCTGCTCATCTCTGCCAAGGCTGCTATAGAAATCAAATAAGATAGGCGGGAGAGCTGCAAACTCTGTTAAATGTTTTTGCACAGTAAGATCAGCATTCAAATAAAATGATTTTGGAGGAAAACAACTCATTTGCGTAATTCCATTCTGGGTACAGATTCTAAATGATCAAAAGTAAATATTCAGTTTTCTAATAAGAATATGCACAAAATCAAGAATTCTGTCATAATATAGTCAGCTCCTCTCTGCTTTGTAATGCCAAATGAAGATACAATTATTCCTGATTTGTCAACATAGGATCTTAAACACAGAACCTTGTACCTGTACTGCCAGCAAACTTAGCACAAAATTCTATATTAAAGCTGTAGGCACAGACTCCATACTTCCACCCCAATGACCAGCTCCCACATCACACGAATCTTTCTAACAAAGAAAGGTCCCCAGGAGGCAACACCAAGCAACAATGATGGGAATAAACCCAAGTATGCCCACGATCTGGAGGATTTCCTCACTCAACAAAATTAATGTTCATTACTCCAACAACATCCATCTTGGGGAATCAGATCCTCAAAAAGCTTTTCATCTGATATGGGCGAAAAGAACAATCGTTTTAATGGAAAGTCACAAACGCCAAGGTAAAAATCATGGACAGCGTTACTGGAGTTCAGAAAGAGTAGGCATCTCCTTTGGCCTGAAAATAATTGTAAACTGAACACCTGTCGCAACCACCAACAATGACCAACACTCCTTCAATATGTTTGCCAGATGAACACTGGGTACTCACAGGGTGGGAAGGTATTCAGTAGAGAGAGAGAATGAATGAAACATGCGGAGCAGAAGAAGCAAGTTGCATATGTGATGTGCTAGGATGCGGGTTAAGTTTTGAAAGGTAGAAGATAATGACTAAGAATAGAAAACACCAAATCCCACGGGTTATGTTCAGGGGGCAGCAGTTACGTGGCAGTGGCAGCAGAGGACAAGGAGGGCAGAATACCATAAATGACACAGGGCTCACTGTGTTGCTCTGTGTCTTAAAACGAGGGCTGGGTATGCAGCTAGTTGTTACACTGGATTTAAACACTGTGATACCTAGAAAAATCAGCTTACTCCTCCTCCCCACGGGTTAATTGACAACAACAAATAACTGGGCTAGAACACAAAAGTGTGTTCAGTGGCATATTTTACAGTTTTGAATACTAAGCTGTTGTAGCGCACACACATTGCTAGACAGATGGACTTTTTTCAATTTGTTTTTGTGAAAAGTTTTATTAGGCTTACAGGACAGAAGGAAGAAACAGAAGAAGATTCCCAGATATCTTCTAGGTTTCCCTCAAGGCAACATCATAGTACGATTATCAAAAGTAATAAATTAACAATGGTGCAAAAGTAGTAACCAAACTATAGACTTTATTTGAATTTTTCCTGTTTTTCTGCTAGTGTTCTTTTCCTGTTCCAGGAAGCAATCCTGGATAAAAAGCTGCATTTAGACGCCCCAGCTCCTAGGCCTCCTCTAATCTGTGATAATTCCCAGGCTTTCCTTGTCTTTTGTAACCTGGGCACTTCTGGAGAATACTGGTCAGATACTTCGTACCATGGCTTGTCTGATGTTTTCTGTGGCCAGAGTTGAGTCTGTGCTCTGTGAGGAGAACACGACTACAGAAGCACCGTGCCCTTCTCCCCGTGTGACTTCAAGGGCTACACCATGGAGCAGGTCTTCTCACTGATGTTGACTCTGATCCCTTGATTAAGGTGATGTCTGCAGGGTTGCTCCACAACAAAGCCACTGATCTTCTTTTGGTAACTGACATCTTATGGGAGATCCTTTGAGACTACGCAAATATCCTGTTTCAGCAGTGGTGAGCACCGCGGTGTTCTTTCTGATGGGGTGCTAATTTTTAAACGGCAGTGCTGCATGCTTAGATGTTACTGACACAATGACAACCTTTACCTCCTCTTTCAGTCAATAATGAAAACCACATAGTCACACAGGAAGAGCCTTTTTTTTTTTTTTTATCATAGCCGTGCACAATAATGCAATCAATGTGAGGTACAATGAGCTGGTTTTATATACAGTCTGGAATATTTTCATAGAACTGGTTAACATAGCCTTCATGGCATTTTCTTAGTTATTGTGTTCAGACTTTTATATTCTATATTTAGTAAGTTTTACTTCAGTAAGTGGGTAGGTATGCTTAGGAAAGCCTAAGTTTCCTCCAGTCTGATTATGAAATACAGCAGGAGGTAAACAAAAGAAGGAGCTAAAGAGAGGGAATCAAAGAGTTATTATACACACACTGGCCTCAATCAGGCCCTCCTTCCCCATTAGCCATTAATAACTGGGACTGCCCACACTCTGTTACACTATGGGAGTCTCCCTCCTGCTTCCAGAAGGCCAATTTTTAGCACATGAAGTGTTAATTGCCCATGTTGTGAGGATGAGGCAGACTGGCTATTCCACGGGAAGGCGGCTCGAATGGTTTTGGATGTTCCCGGGGACTGCCTGGGCGCCAGGCCCCGACGTATAGGGAGTAGCCCCAACTCTAACCCTATAACTTCGTGAGCCCATGGGTAGAGGGCCGGGGACTACATGCTTCAAACTTACTTGTGAAGTACTGGCCCACACCACGAATCTCCGGGGATGGGCCAGGAAGCTTCATTTTTAACAAAAACACCTTAAGTACTTCTGAATATACACTAAGTTTGGGAATTATTGGGTTTCTAGAAAATAAACGAATAATATATGATTTAGTTTGTCATTCAAAATGAAAAATAATCAGTGTTTTAAAGAATGATGGCAAATAACCACTTTCCATAATTAAATACAGCTATAATCTTTACAAAGGTGCTCCAATTTTGTGACCCATCCCATCCATAGTAGCATCAGCCAATCAACGGTGGACCCCAAAATGTCCTAAGAACTCCATCTTCACACACTGCCTAGCAACACTACAAAGTTCTACTCCAAATGAATACTGAGTGGTACAATGATTTGTAGAAAAGTTGTTGTTTTTGTGATCGGTGTTGTCTTGGATGGTAAGAGGTTGTGAGTGCTGCTACCCTGTTTACTAATTACAGATGACTGTTACTTTAATGTCATCCTTATAACTATGTTTTTTATTTGGTTAACCTTACAGCTTGCAGTAGGACATACTTAGATCAGTTGTATCTTGGTCTGATCATTTTCTAATAGCTAAATTTCAAGACTAGTATGGTCTGTGCTTCAAATAAGTAACAACCACATTCATATTTCCAAAGAAGTCCATGTATTGTATGGGGCAGAGCAGAAACCCTGTTAGGATGACCTTAAAAAGAGAAGCAAAAAGAACAAGCAGAGAAACAGACACCTAGTCTTATAAGGTGGTCTTCTGATAAATGGCCACTGCTGTGGGTCAGGGCAAATTGCTTCTGGGCCTGGGGGTCCTCTACAGTCTAAAATTCAAAGTATCTTATTCATATTGGCACTGTGGTGTCTCTGGCCTTGTCAACGTGATGTGGCCCTGATGTGATTGTGTCCAGGGGTGATGTGGATTTGTGGCAGGTAAATGTGATCCAAATCAAATACAAAGGTTTGATTTAATGATTTCTTCCTTTAAAATAGAAACTTTTACTGTTTTGATATAAGCATAAAAGACGTTTTCCACTAAGATTTTCTTTGAGAAGGTATATTTCACAAACTCAAAGTAGAATGATAGTATCTTCTTGATGTTTTAGGCTATCAAAAATCTAATAAAGACATGCCTTCCTTTCTCAAAAGATAAGCAGAAGGAGCTCCTGGGAGGTGAACTATCTTCAAAAGAACAATATAATTCCCTATTATTTGAAAGATGTTTCTGTCATCTACATTAGAGGACAGAGCATTATTGGCAGTAACTTTTTATTTTCTATATAAAAACATCTTCCAATCTAAACCGGGTCAATTACTGAAAACCCAGGCAACAAACTGACTGAGGAGACTGCTCCATTGTACGCAACTGCTAATATGTTTCATTTAAAATATGTATGTTGTCCCCAGCACTCTGCATGTACATGGGTAATTCTGAGCAGTATAGTGTGGTGGTAAAGAACATGAATTTTGGAGGCAGATGGCTGAATCAGACTCTGCCCTTATGAAACTGAATGACTTAACCTCAGCAGTTGCTCCCCATCTGTAAAATGGGGACAGTAATAATCATTACCTAACAGAAGTTCTTTGTGGATTAAGAAAGACAACATATATAAGACTCTCTGAATAGTATCTGGGACTTAGGAATACTACCTGTAATATTAAAAATTACTAGAACAGTTGTAAAAACTGTATAGTGATGGAGTAATTCTTTAAAAGGCCATTTTAATAACAATTTAAATTTTTTTTAAAAAGTCTTTGCTTCCGCTCACCAGACATTACTGAATGTTGTGCACAACGCTCACCCGCCCTGTTTTTCTTCTATTCCTTGAGAAGAATGGGAAATGTTATAGCTGGACGGTGTTAATAGTTATGGAATTAACTAACTAGCATACATAAAAACCAAACCAGTAACATCTGGCCTTTCATTAATAAAATCCAATTAACTAAATTAAATAGCAAAAGTTCTTTAATGCCAGGACTTCCCAGAACCTTGCTTCTTAATATGCATCGTGAATCCCCAAGATGAAAAATATTGTTCATGGTCCCCAAACTGATTTGCTCACGGAACCTTTTAATTATGGAGCATCTGAGGAAACAGAAGTCCCTGACATGGTCCATGAGACATACTGAATTAAAGAAAAGTTCAACCACATTTCAATCCTGCACTGTTTGGCATGTTACTTTTCTTTTCTCAAAGCAACATTTTTTCATGGGTTCTTTCTTTCTTCTTTTTTTTAGAGACAGAGTCTTGTTCCGTCACCCAGGCTAGTGCAGTGGCATCATCATAGTTCACAACCACCTCAAACTCCTAGGCTCAAGGGATCCTCCTATTTCAGCCTCCCCAATAGCTGGCGTTATAGGTGCACACCACCCTGCCCAGCTAACTTTTTCTGTTTTCTGTAGAGATGGGATCTCACTCTTGCTCAAGTTAGTCATGATTCCTGGTGTCACGTGATCCTCCAGGCTCAGCCTCCCAGATTGCCAGGATTACAGGTGCGAACCACCACACCAGGCTATTATGGGTTATTCAAGTGATATTCAAAAGAAAGAAGAAATGAAACTGGCAATATCAGAGATTTCAACTATTAATATGATGAAAAATGGTAATCTGTGCTAATAAAAAAGAGCATGCTATTTTCCTATGTTTTTACAATTTGAGATGAAATCCTTTAAGAAAATTGTTGCTATTTCTCCCCGTTCCCTCAGAACCCTGTGGCAGATTGCAAGAGTAGCCACAATTCTTTACTCTTTTCTATATCCATGACCCCTGGCAACAAGACTTTGGTAGCTTCTGTCATCATGAAGGGATGTAGTTTACTCCCCCACCTCTCAGTCTGAGCTATGTTTGTGATCTGCTCCAGCCAACAGCATGTGACAGCAGTGATGGTATGCTAGTTCCAAACCCAGGCCTTGCTCTTGGAACACTGTCCAGATGCCATGTCAATGACCACAGGCTGGCCTGCTGAGTAAGACAGATTGCAAGCGAACCCAGCTGAGAGCACCCTGGACCAGCTGAACCTTAGCCAACTCAGGAGGAGTAAGCCCAGCAGAAATTATAATCCAGCTGATAACGACCACACTGGAGGCTTGTAGAATCAGCAGGTGAACAAAAGGTGATGGTTTTAAGTCACTATATTTGGGGTGGTTCATTATATAGTAAAAGCTAACTAGTCTGCATTCTTTGTGTTCTCAAAAAGAACAGACACTCAGTGAGCTCTCACCACACTGTACCAACAATGCGTCTT
Source organism: Loris lydekkerianus (assembly GCA_963574355.1). Lineage (NCBI taxonomy): Eukaryota > Metazoa > Chordata > Mammalia > Primates > Lorisidae > Loris > Loris lydekkerianus. The sequence goes on along the minus strand of CAUYPK010085444.1, from coordinate 93,859 downwards.
TCTATGTGTTCTCCCCAACTAGTCCGTAAGTTCCTCAAGGGCAAGTTTCTTGTTCTATTTATCATCATACTTAAGAGCACTCAGCAAATACCTGACACACAAAACCTACAGAAATAATGTTAGAGTGATGCCCGCAATTCTGAACTGTATTTCAACTTTCGCTCTTCTTTAAAACAGGATGAGACAGAAACAAGTCCAAAGAAAATGAAATAATGTTATAGCAAAGATGAAATACTATATTATGTCTCCTACAAATTGACAGACACTCCAGCCTGCAATGCTACACAAAAAGGAAACGGTTATCACTTAAGATAGTGTTTAATTCCAAAAACAGGATAGTAACAGTGAAGGCTACAAATAGTAAGGGGTTTATTGTTCTCGCGTAATAAGTCTGGACGTTGGAAACCCAGGGCTGATGTAGCTGCTGAGTATATCAACAAATATAGACAGGCCCTCATCTGCCTTCCTTTCAGCCACCGTCAGTCCCCTCAGTCTCCCGATAGCTACTGGACCTCCAGTTATCATTTCCATGCCCCGAGGAAGGTAAAGAGATTTCCACTTCCATTTCTCTGGCCAGAATTAAATATCATGCACAACCTGCTGCAAAGAAGCCTAGGAAAGTGAGTATTTTGTTTCCCCATTTCTAGAGTGAAGAAAGGAATTGGGAATAAGTGTTTATTGAACCAATTTATTATACCTGCCACAGACAGTTGAGGTAACAGCACAAAATCATGCACAAAGCAGCACGGTTGATTTCAGACGCGAGCATCCCAGTATTTCCTTCTAATCTCCTTTCAACTTCTAATTTGGGGTGTTGGGGGGGATTTACCCATCTGGTTTTCTCATGCCCAGGAACAGAGCTTTCAGACAGAGTAGGAAGGAAATGGGAATCAACAAGAGTGGGCATCTTTCCCAAGTGTCTCTGGGCTGGCTGTGGCCCAAGTTTTAAATGTGTGACACACTGCCACTTGCCATTTTCAGAAAGTCTACCTTTTAAAAGTGTGTATTAAAGTGCACATGCACAGATACACATTATTGCTACATTGGAAAAGTATCTGTTTTCAAGTTCCAAATTAGATCAAAAGAAAACACGTGCACACACACAGTGTCCTTGCAGCATTTTCTCAGATTCAGAATCCCATTTCTGTTCCATTATGACTAATATGATCATACCTGTAGCATACAAGCAAAGAGCAAATCAAAGAGGTCAAAAGAAAAGTTTAACTGGCTTTTGTTAGTTCTTTTACAGAATGCTCCATGGGGAGATTAGGGCGTGGTGACACAACACACAATTGTGGTGACACAATGCACACTACAGCTGAACTACAACTTATATTCTGGTAGCTGGAAACTATTTCCCAGACAATAATGTTGTGATTCACTGTCCATTCATGGACTATGGCAGCTCCATCGGCATCTAGCACTGAGGACCAAGTATGATCTTGGAAGTGAGCAGACTCGCTCAAGGTGTGGCTCTCTTCTTTCTAAGCGGATCTATCATTATCACTACCACTGTAGGTCTCACAAACACAAATGTCACTCTAAGTGGCTAGCCAACTCAAATAAAGAAGGGCTCAGCCAGAGTGTACAAACACCAATACCAATAAGGGCATTCGTGTTATAGAATAAGCTATATTCAAAACAGTCTTATTTGTGGTTTTTGCTGCAACACGCAATCAGCAGGTCAGTGTGTCTCCCCAAAGGTGAGAGCTGAGCATTTGGGCACCAAATTTAATCCTGCAGTGCAGCCACAATTCCAGGCACAGAAGCTCTGACAATAGTCATTTATTCCCTGGCATTAGATGCTCAAAAAGAGTTCATAGCTTGTCAACCATCCTGTCTTTTCATAGAAATTATAAAGAATCAAGACACTGACTCTGCAATGTAATCACATTTTTTTTTTTTTTTTACCACGGTTTTAAGAGCTATAGAGTTTTGTATTTTTTTTTAAATCACAAATAATCCAAATTTAGTTTATCTAGTGGTTTCAGTATTTCTTCTAAAAAAATCTTCTATCAGAAAGCCTAAGGGCTGGTTTGGGTTCTGCCTTTCTCACGTTTCTATATATCCTTTGTTCCTTTCTTTTCTTCCCTTTTTTTTTTCTTTCTTTCTTTTTTTTTTTTAATGGTTTGTATACAGGAAAGAAGGAATGTTCCAGTATATGTTAAAGTATGTTAGAAGTGAGCAGAGAACAGTGGTAAGAAAAGCAGCCCTTGAACAGAGAAGTTGTCATCTTAAAGAACCTTTTATTACTTGAACTTGTAAAGCCCATGGCCTCGCTGCCACTTCTCCGGACTCTCTCCTGTCATCACCTTCTCTCGTTCTTTACCACAGTTCCCCTCCTACCAAGATAGGTAAATCAAAGCCATTATAATATTAATATATAAATAGCTTGTGAACTGTCAGCACTGGTCCAGATTCACGGGATGTCAGATCTAATATTCTGCTTCTAAAAGGTACACCAAGGAATGCTTTGGGTTATTTAAACCGAGTCTCAATTTTTAGCAGCTAAAACAAGGACTTTATCTTTCAGGATGAGTGTATCAACTGGACAATGTAGAGTAAGTTCAGTACTTGGCATACAGCCTGGTTTCTCCTGGTGGAAGGCAAAAGTTCCCAGTCACAATACCACTTCTGCCAACAACCCTTGGCTCTCCTAGGTAATCCAAGGAGCCTGGATTCAACTTATCTACACAGCTACAAAGGAACCTGAAGAGCAATCGCCAGGGAGGTGGATTCAGACTGCACGTCTGTGTTTCTAACATTCAGCATTGCTATTGACTTGGTTAAGTGTTCAACTCCAAAGGCTATATACAGTATCCCTAAATTTGTTAGTAAACATTTGAGTATGCTGATAAGTGTACTTTAATTTTTCTCAGCCCTATTTCTCCATATCACTAATAATAAATGACTAAGCAGTTTCTAATGAATCAAAAATCCTATTACATTCAATAGCCACTTAAGACAAATGCTGATTCACTGTGCAAACAAAACTATCATCGGCTTATTCCAACATCTCTTCTTCCTTCTTAGATAACCCTAGTTTTAAGCTAGATATGCAGTCAACCAAACTAAAATTCCAAACTTGTTACAGTTAGGGTGAGCTGTAAGCAGAAGTGTTATGTGGGGCTTCCAGGTAGGCTGCTTAAAGGGAGCTGAGCTCAGCTGCTATGGAATCTTTTCAGCCCTTTTGCCTTGTGCTCCTTTTTCTAGTCTGCAGTGTAGATGTGATGGCCAGAGCTCCAGCAGCCATATTGGGATGTGAGCTGACTTTAAAGAGAGAAACCCTGTGTTAGGGTATTGGAATAGAACAACAGGTGTCTGGGACTCCAAAACGACAAGGCCAGCAGGCCAACCCTTGACTATCTGCCTCTGGACTTTCACTAAGAGGAAAATACACCTCTTTCTATTTAAGTCATTCTGTTTATGGTATACAGGGTCAAACTAATCAGGAATAGACTGTCTTCTGGCCGTCAGATATTTGCTTTTCATATACCTGATGAATAACTTCAACAAAGTCAAATGCAATGACACCCGAGCATCTTTCTCCATCGTACTGAGGCTTCCCTTCTGCTCGTCAGAAATCTCCATTTCCTTCTCTTTCCTTTTCCAACAAAGAATAGGAAGAATTAAAACATTTTAAAGCCATGTTTAACTCTAGCATCAAATCTTACCATCTCTGAGAAGCCACATGAAAGTCCCCCTTTCTCCTGGGTACCTTGGCAAAATTAATAAACTGCTTTTGTAATTACCCTTTCATTCCATCTTTACTATCTCATATAAAGAAACAAGCTATTCAGAGCTGCTTCTGGCATTTCTAGTTTTATTCCAGAAGCTTTAGAAACATCACTAATTAAGAGTCTCAATTCCTTTTTCCTTGATTTAGTTTTCTAATTAGAATAGGAATCCTAGATTCACTGACAGCCTTGCCACTACACCAAGATAAACCTCAGTTACATTATCCCACGTCTCAGTTTCTTCACCTGGGCAATTTAAATAAATGACTGTAGCAAAAACTTGTCTGGCATTCTAGGTTTCCTGTTACTTGTTCATTTTCTCATTCTATAAATACTAAAGGTCTGAGCCAAACACGAGGGTAGGAACTTAGAATACAAAGGTGAGCAAACACACACATGTCCCCCTTTTACGGACCTTACAGTATAATGGGGAGACAGACATGAATTTTAAAATCAAATAAATAAATGTATAATTAGTAAAGAATTACAGTACCATAAGATCACTATGTAGAGTTTTTTATTTCTAGGATGTGGTTTTTCTAATGAGTCTTTGAAGTCTTATATTTATCTGAAGTATCTAACTACCCTTCATATTCTGTTCTTAAGTTAGCTATGATTTTATTTCCTTTTAATTTCTCTAGCTATTTCTGTCAGACAATTTTCTCAGAGTTCTCTCTACTGAAGAAGTTTAATCTGACCCCTTTAGGAATAAAAGCAGTCTATGGAAAGACTGATATGGAAAGAGGTCCAAGAAGTATGAAAAACAGAAAGCTGCAAAATCCTTTGAACAGTGCATTTTGTAAGATGCTAATCAGGCACACATGTACATACATACCCAGAAAAGTTCTACAGGAACAGCTGTTACAGATGTGAGAAGATGCCTTTCCTCTCTATTTTATAGCCTTCTATAACAATTTAAGGTTTAATCATGGTCTTACGTATTTTTTATAAGCAATAATTCCTTAACTTCCAGCAGGCATGATACCTAAGTTCCTCCCAGGCCAGAAAGTTGACTGATCTAGATATCACTGATCCTTTCCCCATTTTCCATGCTTAGATTGAGACTTTCCATTGTTTTCCATGGTTATTCTTTTCTTTAATAATGCCAATAAAAGGTCTTACATCTTTCCACTGTTTGCAGCTCCTCTCTGTGGTGAGAGTATAACCCTTCTGTGCTCACCCTTTGGACTTCTATTACACACGGGAGACCTATCTGCTCTTTACATGGTTGTATATCTCACTGTTTCTTCTACAAGGGTGAAACAAGGCAATTTCACAGTTATCAGAAGGGTTATCACGAGAATTTACCGTGATGTTTGCAAGACCTGTAGAGAATTCTCTGACTGTTACCAGGGCAGGGACCTCCCACTCTCTTGAGTGACACAGTCACTCTCCAGGTCCTAAGTCTTCTTTGGAAGTGCTCAACGAGGTGATAACATATGCACATTTAACAGCACAACTGCTGATGGCTTTATACAGAGAGTGTCACATCTGAACTGCCAACATCTCAAGCTTGCACTCCACATTACCCTGGCTGGACTTGTATCACTTCCTATGAAAAGGAACTCTATAAATCTAACAAACAAACTCTCTGGTGCTTGCTTAGCATAAGTGCCTCTGCAATCACACACAAACAGAGGCTTCCTGAAAACTGCGGGCTAAGAAAAAAGCCTTAATTGATAATCCTCGCTGTGGAGGAAGCAGGTGAACATTAGCTCCTCCCACAAGCAACTGTTTAGCTCTGCACTCATTCACAACTTCACACTAATAATCTGAGGGATTTACGGTAGATGCTCACTTTGATGATACTGGCTTATTCATGTCACCTTCTCTGGCTTTCAAGAGGGAAACCCTGAAATTCATTCATTAGAAAGCACTACTGTTGAAGAGCTCATATAGGCTAGGCCAGGCGTGGGCCCTAGGAATGGAAAGCTGAAGACACCGGGAAAGACTAGTGGGCAGGGAGCTCTGAACAACTAACCAATGATATTACACAAAGCTAGCTTCAGGTCTGCTGCCCTTAACTAACCAATGATATCACACAAAGCTAACTTCAGGTCTGCTGCCCTTAACTGACCAGTGATATCACAGACAGCTAGCTTCAGGTCTGCTGCCCTTAACTGACCAGTGATATCACACACAACTAGCTTCAGGTCTGCTGCCCTTAACTGACCAGTGATATCACACACAACTAGCTTCAGGTCTGCTGCCCTTAACTGACCAATGATATCACACAAAGCTAGCTTCAGGTCTGCTGCCCTTAACTGACCAGTGATATCACACAAAGCTAGCTTCAGGTCTGCTGCCCTTAACTGACCAGTGATATCACACACAACTAGCTTCAGGTCTGCTGCCCTTAACTGACCAGTGATATCACACAAAGCTAGCTTCAGGTCTGCTGCCCTTAACTAACCAATGATATCACACAAAGCTAGCTTCAGGTCTGCTGCCCTTTTAGTCTTCAGGAGCTACACAGTACGGAGCCAATGCCACAGGAGGTAGTGGGCTTTGTAATCTGATTTAGTGTTCAGATGTAAGGTTTTGATCATATTGACCGAACATGCATTAGCCACAGAACAGAGAAAACAAATTTTAAAGATTCTCAGAGAATTAGAAGACCTCTAAGATTATTTCCTCAGAATCCAGGATGAGAAACTGAGTGAGTCCATTCATTATCCTTTATGATCAGTTAACTTCCTAATAAAGACTCATAACCATAGGTGGGAGCAAGAAGACCCCTTCCCAAAACAAGAGAAGCACGTGGAGTAAAAAAGGAATCCTCCAAGGAAGAGAAAGGGTTAGCGTCCTGATAGAGGAGGTGGGAGGGGCTGAGAGGCAGGTGCCTGCTTCCCACTTTTGCATAGAACTGGACTTTTTAAAATATTATTTCATCAGATATTTCCAGCAAGATGAAATAGAGACATTCTAATAGAGACCAACCTAAGTATTTCATTCTGGTTCAGAAAACCTACTTAGGTGAAACATTTCTGAGTACTGCCATCCAGTTTCTCATCTGTGAATCTACTCTGGTCACTGGCATTGTGCATTACCAGATGTCTACCAAAGAGAAAACCCAACCAAAAGCAAAATTAAAAAAAAAAAAAAAATTATTTTCTAAGCTAAAATTCCACCTAATAGAAAACACCGTTGTTTAAAACCTTGTGATAGGAGGGTAAAATGGAGAAGGTCTCGATTACAGGTGTTTAGGACATACTGTCAATGGCCATTTCCTTGAGAATAACGTTTTGAAAAATTTGTGAGACAAAGACTAGTAAAATCATTTCATTTTAGTACTATCAAATTGGCTATTTTATTTATTTATTTTTAACACCGAGGTACTGAAGACTAAAACTAAAATCTTAATCCTCCCACCAAGTAAATGGACCCAGAAAACCCCTCCCTGAGTTCTTGGCTGTGATGGGAAGCGAGATCAGACATGCCCTGTTACACCTCCACCCCTCTGGAGCTTAGACACAACATTAATGTTAAAGTTAAAACAGAGATCACAAGACTGACAAAACTGACTTCGTGGCAATAGGACACTGAATTATAAGCCAGACCTAAGGACAGGCAAGGCTTTAGGGTTAAGTCGTGCCTTACAATCCATAAATTCTAATTAAACAGGCCCTTTATTACTAGCATGCTATCACACAGCAGATAACAGACTGCCTTATCTTTACTTAGGTGTTTCTTCCTACTGAATGCAAATTTGCAGGGAAAGCTTAACTCTCTGAACCTATCGCCAATTAAAGAAAACTCAAAATCTACCTCTGTCTCCTAAGCTATTCAAGATATCCAAACTTTTCAGGCTGAACCAATATTTACCTTCCATGTATTCTGATTTTACCTGCAATTTCTGTCTCCCTGAAATGTATAGAACCAAACTGTGACCTGATTTCCCAGGCTTGGTCTCTTAGGCTCTTGTGAGATTGTGGTGTCTCTCTGGATCCTGGTCACTCATAAACCATTTAAAATTATTTTACAGTTTTTTCTTTTTTTCTGTTAATGGTATTCAGTACCAATGAGTATATGAGGAAATGGGCTCCCTCATAATTTGCTAGTAAGAGTATAAATAAATATAATTTATGGCAACATCTTTCAATGCCTTTCAGTGATATATGCCCTTGGCATAAAAGATTCATTTTTAGGAATATGTGAAATTACCAGGATATGTATAATATTTAGCTAAAAATGTATTCTTCATGGGGTTCATAATATTGAAAAATGAAAAACAAATATTCAACCAGAAACTAGCTAAAGTAACAGGTTATCCATACAATAAAATGAGAGGTTGTTTAGGGTTTGTTCACACACACACACACACAAACACACACACACACTCCCTGACTGTCCAGAGAAAAAAGGAATGAAATGCTTAAATTCCTTTAAGTTTTAGCCCTTGGTAATAGATTTAAGAATATAACTATAGTCCAGAAAGAAGGGAAGAGGAAGGAGAGGAGAGGTGAGGGGGGAGGTTGGGAGGAGGGAGGGTATTTGGAGTGACTGAATCAACATGCATAATGCAATGATACATTTCTAAACTATTAAGAATAGAGTATGAATGTTTCGACACAATAAATAAGTAAGCGAGAAGATGGTTATGATAATCAGTTAGATGTAAGAATTCCACACTGTATATCAAATCAGCACATTGTACCTCATAAACGCATTAACGTACATGCATTTAAAAGGCTAGACCCCCCCTGGATGACTTTACATATAAAGATTTGATGAAGAATTAAAAAAAGAATAAGGATAGTTATGCAAGAGTTTCTTATTCTAAACCATACCAGCTCTCTTTTTCGGAATAAAAAATAAAAACCAAACATCTGATTATTTCTACATGCTACAAATGTATCCAACCATGAGTTCATTATAGATGAAAGGGTAGGGATTAACTGTTAAAAGCGGACAGTGTGAAAACCTATTTTATTTATTTATTTGTTCACACATAGCTAAAATAGAGCAAACCTATTTATTTATTTACTCATAGCTAAAATATGGCAAATCTATTTTAAACTATGAAAGTTAAAACCCTATTTATTCTTGGTGTCCCTGAAATCCTTTGTTAGCAGGTCAATGCTTACTCTTTAGTCAATCAAATATTTACTGACATCCAGCTCTTACAGAGAAAGGTACCAGCAGCCAGGTAAGACATTTTTGTAGTTATGATTCCAGTGCTTACAGACTACTGGGTCATAACATTTTTATTAAAATGTCTCTAGAAGGAGAGAGCTCTGAAGTTTCCTCCTCCACGAGTGAAAGTGATTCTATCACCCCAAGAGTTGAATATATAGGAAGGCAGGTAAAGGCTTGGGCTCTCCAACAGCAAAAAATTGGTGGGAATCAATTTATTTTTATCTCATTGAATTTATGATAAAAACCAGCCAAGGAGGAAATAGGTTAGAAGCCATTGTTTTTATTTCACCTACCCAAAATGGTATGTTTAAATTAAACAAGGCTGGTTATTCATTTGCTTGGTGTTCCAAATCATTAAGGTACTAAGCACTAGAACCAAGTAAGCCCAGGTGCTATTTCAAATACTGTAATTCTTTTAGTACAAAGCAATAAGGGGTGTCCAAACTTCAGCCCATAGGCTGCACGCTGATTTTTTTTTTTTTTGAGACATAGTTAAACTATGTTGCCCTACTTAGAGTGCTTTAGCATCACAGCTCACATCAACCAAAAAATCATGGGCTTAAGTGATTCTCTTGCCTCAGCCTCCAGAGTAGCTGGGACGACAGGCGCCCACCACAACACCCGGCTATTTTTCGGGTGTAGTTGTCATTGTTGTTTGCCAGGCCCAGGTTAGGTTCGAACCCGCCAGCCTCGGTATATGTGGCCGGTGCCCTACTCACTGAGCTACGGGTACCGAGCCTGCATGCTGATTTTTAGAGGACTTTTTTGCTTCTCTGTGGTGTCAGATACCTAATCAGTTTTTATTAGTGTTTATGTACTTAATGTATAGTCCCAAACAACTCTTATTCTTCCAATGTGCAGCAGAGAAAATAAAAAGGCTGGACCCCCCTGGATGGCTTTACAAATCCATGCTTGTCTTTGATGGTGGAGGTCTTATATTTACTTCTTAACAGATATGTGAAAGTGAACCCCAATAGCCAAGCAATAGGAGACCCCTACAGATGATACGCCTACCTGAAGTTTCAATTTTCTTTCATCAATTTGAGCACAAACCCAGATGATAATAATAACTGTGACATGGTTTGCCCTAGTGCTAGCAATGCACAGTCTTAATATAAGGGTTAAAAATTTCGGATATGAACTGGAAAAGGATTTGAAAAGTGGCAAAAGGATCACCCACCCATCTCAAAGACATGTTTATCTTTTTGTATTTCAAGGAAAGGCCTTTTGAAAGATCTGGCATAGAAATATGCATGTGAATAGAGGTACATTGAAAAGTCTCAGCTTTCAGGTATAATGGCTCTCCCTTAGAAAGTACCATGCAGGATTCCTGAATCTCTAAGGTACATTTCCTAGGCTGCCAAGTACACTAAGGGGCCTGCAGTATTGCTTGCATTCAGTTTCCATTTCATGGCTCATTAGCATTTTCCCGCACTAAGGTCCTAAACTTTACTTACAAGTTTCATCCCTCAACTGCAGGAAGGCAGTTCATATTCACATACCATAGAAAAATGCCAGAGTATGTTACAATTTGGAAAGGGAGGGTATGCAGAGGAAAAGATAATTATGGAGGACCTGGTAAGCAAGACTGATAGTCCTCTAGAAATATTCATGAAAATCTGTCCCTGAAAACTGCTGGTATTTGGGAGCCAATCTTTTCCATGTTGACTTTTCTGGGAAATGTTCTTAGAAAGATCCCACAAAGGGGTGATAATAAAATGCATCTCCGCAAATGATCTTTCAGTCTGGCATGATGTCACTCTCTCGCATCTTCCATGTGGCTTGCAACTCTCCTTCCAAGGCCTATCTCATTTACTCCATCACTCTGCAGACTGAAAATCCAAGTCCTTCTGAATAAGACCTACATGCAGGAATACATTCATCCATGGAGACAAAGCACATTTATTCTGTGAATTTCCACAAATGTAGACACTGGGGATTTAGGGAGTTCAGTTCTACAAAAGCGTTTTAAAGAACAATATATCCACCCCACAGGAAAGGGATTCTTGTGCAACCCTCATGATCTGAACACGTCTCAAGGGAAAAAGACAGGATCTTTACTTTTGAAAAAGGCCTTTATTATAAAGACAAATGTGAAATATAAATAGAATCTGGGGTAAATAATGTGAATTACACTCTGAAATGATCCCTTTTCCTAGCACACATTCACAGAAATTACAGGGCAAAGAAAGTCTGCAATAACCAGGCTGTGTTTGAATCTCAGTTTATTGCTCAGCGTTACCTAATGTAACCAGACCAAATCCATCAGCAGCTAGAGGGAAATGGCCTTGTGCTAGGCTTAGTTTCCACAGGCCTTCTCTTTGCTTTAGTTTCAACAGTCCTCTCTCCAACTAGAGACCAAGTTATTAAGAAATTGTTTGTCATCTTAGATTGAATTGATCATTTGTTTCCCCGAATTCTTTTTCTCATCATTTACTCATTACATGCCTCTTCATGATAGAAGCAGACATTTATTAGCTTCTGCATTCATCGCATTGGCAAACAGAAACATTCTGCTGCATTTCCTGGGGGTTCACTCATTTATCTATTGGATAAGAGACTGAAGTTTTCTACTGGGCAGAAAAATTAAAATATCAGTCAGGCTGACAGCTGGGAAAATGAGGGTCTCTCTGCGACAGGAAGCTTGCTGGAGCTTTTAGTTTAGTGAGGAGCTGCACTGTTATTTCACCAAACTACTACTTCATATATAACTAAAATTGTGGGCTATTAGCGAGTGAACTAATATTCCAAATGAATAATGTACATGGTACAGTGTAAAGTACCTGAGATGAAAAGCTAATTGTTATTTTAAATAGAAAATATAACAAAAGGCTTTCAGAGATCCATTTCTAAAAGAAGCTAGGGAGAGAGGACTGCCTTATTAAATCCGTGAAACTGGAGCTAGAATCATTGAATTTTAAGTTGCCAGGGGACCTTCCAGGTCATCAAACCCTTTTGCAAGAATCTTCTTTACAGTATTTCTGATAAGAGATCACTCTTGTGGGGGAGATGGGTCCACGTCCCAGGGCAGTCTATTTTAAAGGTGAAGGCGTCTGGCTGCCTACAAGGGGCCTGACTGTTTGTGACCATGGGCAAGCCATTCAAGTCTCCTGGGTCTCAGGGTCTGTGTTTTAGAAACCAGCTACTCCTATATTGAAAAATCAGGGCTGAAAGAGAGGAAAGTCATTTAAAGGCTCAACTATCTCACACCAGCCAAAAGACTAGGCCAGGGGTTCTCAACCTTCCTAATGCCACGACCCTTTAATACAATTCCTCATGTTGTGGTGACCCCATTTTCGTTGCTACTTCGCAACTGTAATTTTGCTACTGTTATGAATTGTAATGTAAATATCTGATATGCAGGATGGTATTAAGTGACCCCTGTGAAAGGGTCATTCAGCCCCCAAAAGGGTCGTGACCCACAGGTTGAGAACGGCTGGACTAGGTAGTCAGGCAGGTCACAAGATAGCACCTGTCTCCCGGGACAGCGCTTCTCCACAAGCAGAGCCTGCACACCTGTCTATTATTCTCTTTGCTGAGACACATTTGAGCTCATTCAGAGTGGGACTTCAAATCTTTCTCAATTCTTTTTTCACTTCTGTTTTTCCTTTCTTCTCTCGGGCTTCATTTCCTCTGAACCAACTTTCCGTATATATATCACATTCTTGACAAAAAGCAAAAAAGCAATCAGGTATTGGAGACTTCTGCTCTGTCACTGTCCCTCAGGCAGGTGGCTTATCCCAAAATGGCCCTGATCTCTGATGCCAACTCTCTGGGTTTAAGCCCTCAGTTCTACAAGGCATGAGAAGCCTACTATTCTTCTGGTTATACAAAGAAAAATCAATGTCTAATCTTTTGCCTCCTGAGAGTTTGTGCATTAGGAAACTCCAGGCTTCCTGATATAATGTTGCTTAAAATTTCACTCCCGTCCCATCAAATCATTTTAGGGATAAGAAAGAGTATAAATGTTAATAATAGTATCCTTACAAATCAGCGACATCTTTTAGTTAAGTGTTCACAGACACTTTTTCTAAATCACTCTTAAATCTGATCTGAGAGCCCCCTGGGGAGCCAAACTGTTCTGTGTCGAGGCTGCGACACTGATCAGTTCCATTTGTTCCCTGGAGCCTCAGCTGATCATGTGTAAGAGACCCCCATCCATGACTGCGAATGTCATCACTGCTGTTGGTGTACTCCATCAAAGGGAGGGGAAGGATGCAGCAATGTACTTGATACTTTTGCTAAAAGTCCCCATGGTCAACCATACCTTACCAGCCTGGAAAACAGCAATAAAATTTCCCAAATGATAACACATGTTTTCCCAATATAATAAATATTAACATGAAGCCGAATGTTACTTTATTTAAAAAAAATAACTCTTAAACTGGATATTACGAGACCTAGATAACTTTGAAGACTTTGTTTGTAGAAAATGATCTTAATAAACTTTTGTTCTTGTGTAGTGCTAGCCCAAACTCCCATTTCCTTCTGATAATGAAGAACATCTTCACTGCATAAATAAGTCCTATATTAAATATTTATTCAATCCCAGTGGAGGAATTCCTCTATCTGACTCTTGTCCTCCCCAAAAGAAGTAAAAGCAAGTTCAGACTTCGGGGCTTATTCAAAGTCTGCTTCTTCTCTGGACTTTAACCTTGGTCTCTAAAGGAAGCTCTTGCAGCCCCAAGGCTTTAAATTCCACCAGGGGCAGACAACTCCCAAATTTATATACCCAGCCCAGACCTTGCCTCTGACTTCATACTGAATGGTCCAAATGTCTTATTGAGATCAACTGGCTATCACAGGGGTACCTCAAATTTAAACTGATAAAAACTGTGATTTGTGCATCCACAGTCATTTCTTTGCTTCAATGAACAAACTTATCACCTTGGTCTTTCTGGGCCCCATAACTGGTTCTACCTTTCTTACACCCAGTTGCTAAAGGAAAAACAAAACAAAACAAAAAAAACACCACAATACTCAACCTTCCTTCCCTCCTCTTACACCCAGTCCATCACATCAAACGGTCCATATCCCCTGCTTTCAGACCACATTTGCTTTTCTTTCTAACAGGAAGGTAATGACTTTGGATTTATTTAATTCCAAAGGCAGTGGGGGAACAAAGGCAGTTTTCAGCAAAGAAATGATATAATGTGACACAAGTTCTTAAAAGGTCACTGTAGCTCTTGGTTGAAGACTAGACAGTGGTAGAAGGGGGTAGAGCACGGAGGTAGGGAGACAATTTGGGAAGTGGTTACGAGTTTAGGGGAAATATGATGGAGGCTTGGTCTATCGTGGCAAGGGAATTAGAAATAGACAAAGTTGAGCTCTGTTTTGGAAGTAGAATTGACAGATCTTTCTTATGAACTGAAAAGAGAAAGGAGAGAATGTGAGGACAAGCGAGAATCAAAAATATGCCCTAGATTTTGAGCTTTCGCTGCAGAGTAAACAACAATGCCATTTTCTAGTGTGTAGCACATTGAAGACCTCCACCATCTGCTCCTCTTCTGAGAGTGAGCAAGTGTGTGCGAGGGAGAGAGCAAGTGTATGTGTGTAACGGGGGGGGGGGGAACCTACCTGCTTACCTCTGTCCCCACACTCAGACTTCCCTAAGAGGAACTGCTCTCCCCTGGTTGCTTATCTCTGACCACCTCATCAAAAACTGCCCCTCTCTATCTTCTCTCACAGTATCCACGTTTCTTTAATTGTACTTTTCATACTCTAATTATTTTGGCTTATTTGATTTCACTTTCTTTACTGTCTTCCATTCATTAGACCCTAAAGTCTATGACGGTAAGAAACACATCCCTTATGTTGACTGCAGTTTCCTGTGTCCCTAAACCAGGTTGGACACACGGTTAGAACCCAATAAATGCGAGCACAATCATAGAACCCAGTAACCGTATATACAATCAACCTTCCTCAGCAATTTCTGGGGAGAAATATCCGTCTAAAGCAGGGTTGACAAACTATTGCCACAAAGGAATAGACAGTAAATATTTTTAAGCTGTACAGGTCATAAAGTCTCTGTAGCAACTATTCAGTGTGAAAGCAGCCACAGACAACATGTGAACAAAGACGCGTGGCTGTGTTCCAATAAAACTATTTATGGACACTGAAATTTGAATTTCATGTAATTCTTGTGTGTCATGACATTATTCTTTTGATTATTTTCTCTCCAGCCATTCATAAATGTAAATAATCATTCTCAGCTTGCTGGTACCCAAAATTCAAGCACTGGGTTTCAAGGAATAGGAAGGTGAGGAAATATTAAAGAGGGTGATTAGTATAACTTTTATTAAAGAATTTAACAGAATATAATAATCTCTGTGTTTATATATGTTACTCTCTCACTAGCCTGATGCATTTTAGAAACTACATCCATAAATCTAAATGTTTGTTTAAAGGAAGGAGGAAGGGGAGGAAGGGGGAGAAAGAGAGAGACAGAGGCAGAGGAGGGCAGGAGAGAGAGGTAGAAATACTTTGATTTTAGAATCACCATGATACTGGAATAGAAAAACTGAATACAGGTGCACCTCAGACTGCAGGTTTTGATTTCAGAATAACACAATAAAGCAAGTAAACATATATGTTTTGGTTTCCTAGTGCATATAAAATTTATGACACTAGACTGTAGCCTATTTAGAGTGCAATAGCATTATGTATAAAAATGTGCATGCCTTAATTAAAAATCCTTTATTGCTAAAGATCGGATGATCATGTGAGCCCTGAGTGCGTCACAATCTTTTCCTGGTGGAGAGTCTTGCTTCAGTGTTGATGGCTGCGGATGAATCATGGTGGTGCTTACTCAAGGCTCGGGTGGATGTGGCAATTTCTTATAATAAAGTAACAATGACGTTTGCTGCTTCCACTCAAGCACTCGTTTCATGGGAGATTTCTCTATAGCTTCTGATGCTGTTGGACAGTATTTTACCCACGGTGGAACTTTTAAAAGTGGAGTCAACCCTCTCAAATCTTGCTGCTGCTTTAGCCACTAAGTTCACATAATATTCTAAAAGAGCGGTTCTCAATTTTCTTAATACAATGGCCCTTTAATATAGTCCCTGTGGGTCGTGACCCACGGGTTGAGAATTGCTGTTCTAAAATGTTTCTTCTCATCTCCACAATATTCACAGCTTCTTTACCAGGAGTAGATTCCATCTCAGAAAATCACTTTATTTGCTTATCTATAATAAGTAACTCCTCATCCATTCAAGTTTGATCATGAGATTACAGCAATTCAAGCACATCTTCAGACTCTACTTCTAAGTCTAGTTCTCTTGCTATTTCCATCCTACCTGCAGTTTCTTCCTCCACTGAAGTCTTGAACCCCTCAAAGCCATTCAGATGAGTTGGAATCAAGTTCTTCCAAACTCCCATTAATATTGTTATTTTGACCTCTTCCCATCAATCATGAACATTCTTTAACAAAATATCTAATAGAATGGTGAATCTTTTCTAGAGGGTTTTCAATTTACTTTGCCCAGATCCGTCATAGGAATCTAAGCGATGGATCACAGCTATCTATGATAGCTATAACCTTCCAAAATCTATTCCTTAAATAATAAGACTTGAAAGTCAGAATGACTGCTTGATCCACGGCCTACAGAATGGATGTTGTGTTAGCAGATATGAAAATATATCAGAGATCTTAGGTGAGTAGATACATTGCCAATGAGCTGTAATATTTTGAAAGAAATACTATGTTCTGAGCAGTAGGTCTCAACAGGGGGCCTAAATATTCAGTAAACCATGTGTATTTACAAAGATGAGCTGTCAGGCAGGCTGTTCCACTTACAGAGCATAGGCAAAGTAAATTTAGGATATTTCTGATGGGCCCTTCAACGCAAATGTCACCAGCTGCATTAGCCCCTAACAAGAGAACTTTGAAGCAAGGCATTAACTGTTCTCTAGCTAGGAATGTCCTCAAGGGCATCTTTTTCTAAGAGAAAGAAGGCTGCTTCACCTACATTGAAAATCTGTTGTTTAGCATAGCCACTTTCATCAAGGACCTTAGCTAGATCTTCTGGATACCTTGCTGCCACTTCTATATTAGCACTTACTGCTTGACCTTGCACTTTTATGTAACAGAAATAGCTTCTTTTCTTAAACCTTATGAACCTACCCCTGCTAGCTTTACATTTTTCTCCTGTGGTTTCCTCACCTCTCTGAGTCTTCATAGAATCGAAGAAAGTTAGGGCCTTGCTCTAGACTAGGTTTTGGCTTTATGGAATATTGTAGCTGGTCTGATCTTCAATCAAACCACTAAATCTACTCTATATCAGCAATAAAGGAGTTTCACTTTTTTATCATTCATGTGTTCAAAGGAGTCACAGTTTCAATTTCCTTCTCGAACTTTGCATTCACAACTCAGTGGATTTCTAGCTTCTGATGTAAAGTGAGAGATGTACAATTCTTCCTTCCACCTGAACACTCAGAGGCCACTGCAGGGTTATTAATTGGCCTAATTGCAATATTATTGTATATTTCGGACTAAGGAGGTCCACAGGGAGGGAAAGAGATGGAGAAACGGCTGCCAGTTGGTGAAGCAGCGGAACTAACACATTGATCCAGTAAATTCACTGACTTACATGGCACTCCAAAATGATTACAATAGTTACGCCAAAGATCAGGTCGCCGTAACAGATACAACAATGATAAACAAAAGTGGAGATAGTTTGAGATTACCAAAATGTGACACAGAGGCACCAAATGAGAATGGGTTTTTAAACCTTTGTTTTTTGTTTAAAAAACAAATCAAAAACAAAATACACCATCTACAAAGTGCAATACCAATAAAATGAATCTGTCCATCTGGCATCTCTCAGATAAATAACAGACACGTATTCCAAGTCTGAAACAAAGATTAAAACTTATTTTCTCTCAATTTTGATATGATCTGGCCATCATGATAAACATCAATTTCAAAAAAAAAATAAAAACAAAAACCGGTGGCAATATGAACTTAAATTTCAAACCAAAACAAAATGATTCAATAAATTGTAAAGTCCCTAAATAAAATGTGAAGAATTCCGAAAACTCTTTTGTGTTATCTGTCATCCTTCTCAGAACAAACGCTATTTTTAAATACCACATGAGCGATACCTCCTGTTGATGACAAAGATGTTCCAAACATAAGCCTCATTCATTAAAACTTTATTTTCTACAGTGAAAAATGTTAAGAAAGACCATTAAAATGAATTTTAATTTGTCAGATAAGGATGATTATGTTACAAAGATGTTTTAAAATAACTAATAAAATTATGCCAAACTTTTTTTGTTGTTGTTTGGGATTCATTGAGGGTATGCCAAACATATTAGAAAGCAATACCACATAAATGCGGGTCTTACTTGAGAAAAAAATTATAGAAAGGGAGAAAAGAAAAGTAAGACCCACGCTAAGGGTGAACAATCAACGTGTGTAGCAAAGTGCCAGATTAACATTTACGATACACCCAACTGCTACAGACTGTGCACCCTGGGCAAACCTTCAGGGAACCCAGTCTTTTCTTTTTAATGATGGGGATGAAGTTAGAGGCTCTGGGTGGAGGACAGGGCACTAAGAACCTAAAGGCAGGAAGAAGAATTAACTCAAAGGTGAGAAAAGAAAGGCACAAAACCTGGAGATGAAGTACAAAGGCAGCAGGTGGAAACAACTGTGTGGAAGTCGAGACTGGGCTTGCACTGTCACAACGGGGAAATGGGGATGAAAGCACAAAGAGGGCCTGGAGATGGTGAAAACAGATCCGTCAACCTCACCACCTTGTGAACAAGCTAACCATTTCCCATCTTTGGATACTGTCAGAGGAGGAACTTTTGCCCAATACTAGAACATATATGTGGGCGATCTACATGTTGTTTAGCTTTGGTAGGAACACTGAGGCAAAGACGTGTAGTCACCAGCACATTGTACCCCTTGACTGCATTAATGTACACAGCTATGATTTAATTAAAAAAAAAAAAAAAAAAGATGTGTAGTCAGCTCCTTGGCGTTTAGTGCAATCCCATCCCAATTATTAATGTAACCTCACATAAATCTGTGCTGTGTGGAAGCTGAGAATGTGGGCTTATACTGCCAAGGTTCAAGTCCTGCCTTTACCACCTACTAATTCTATGACCTTGGATAAAGTATCCTTCATTACCAGCCTCACTCTACTTGTCCAGAAAGTGAGGATAACATTCCCAGACAGCTGGAAAAGTTAAATCTAATAACTCAACACTGCAGTGCTCACAGTGGTACACTAGCAATATATTTCACTCTTCATTTCGAATACGTAGGCAGGGTTACTAATGTTGACTTGGGTTTGGGAGAGGCTTGAGGAAAGGGGGGTAAAGTCATAGGGACATTTTCACTTGAAAAGGAATTTTAAAATTACTTCAACACTTGCTTAAAGGATTCTTAGTCCCTATTTACTAATCCTCTAGGAGAAAAGGGATTATAGTCACTCTCGAAATCAGAGTGCCATTTGAACTCAACATAGAATTGATCTGCTAACAAAGTATAGACCAAAATAAGCACCGTCTGCCAGGCTTGGCAAGACAGAGTCTATACTTGAAAAGCAAACCTGGCACTTTCTGAAGAGAGAGTGAAAAATACACTAGAGCAATACATGGCAAGAAGTCAATCCAAGAGATTCGGGTAGCTGGAGTTCAGCAGAACCTGCCAGAAGGCTTCCCCCACCCAGAAGTATGACACTACTGGTCACTCACTGAGGTCCCTGCTCAAGCTGCATTTAAGGACAGTCCTCCCCCTGTAAGACATCCTCTCCCACCCACCCACCTTACACATGCTGGCATTTTCTCTCCCCTTACCACAAGTTATTTTTCGACATAGAACTCATCAGCGTTTGATATAAAATACTATATTTGTTATTAGCTGCTTGGATTAACAGATTATTAACTCTATGAAATGAGGAATTTTTGTCTGTTTAGCTCTGCTATATGCCCAGAACCTACAATGGAGCCTGCCACATAGTAGGCTCTAAATAAATATTTATGAAATCAATGATCGAGTCTGATGGTGCCAAATAAGCAAAGAAAATAAAAAGCAAAAGTCCTAAATTGTTAGCAACTGGAGTGCTAAATGTATTTAAAAATAAAACTATTGTTGAATAATTGCTTTTCAAAAGTTTATAAAAATCCAACCAAATGACTTAAAAGTATTCTACTTTACAGAAGAGATTGAGAAATAGGAGGACAGTTATTCTTGAATTCAACAAAACTTACAGAGGAACATACAAGGTAGGTTTATAAGAATATATATTTCAGAATTTTTTATTTTACTTGGTGATTGTTAATTGAAATCACCAAATACTTCTGCCTTAAAATGTCCACGGATAAAGAAAATTACTACTAAAAGTATGTTAAATAAAAGTCAATATTTTGGTTACTTAAAATATTTATCATGAATTTTATTGCCATTACTGATTTTTAGAGTAAATGAATAATGAGAAATATACAGCAGAAAGACTATCTACCAATACCCTGTCTTGCTATATGGACAAATTTTAAGAGAAGTAATTTTCTCAAAGGAAAGATGATTTTCTTTGGATAATGAGGGGATCCAGAAAGCACATTATATAAAATAGCCTATAGGAAATTTTTTTAACTGCAGTGTGTATGTTCACGGTGGTGAGTTACGGGTATTTTTACCATATTTTGTACCATAGGGAAAATGAAAAAGAAAAACAATTTATAACAGTTGCTTATGGGCCGGGCACAGTGACTCCTGTCTGTAATCCTGGCACTCTGGGAGGCCAAAGCGGGTGGATTGAGACCAGCTTGCACAAGAGCAAGACCCCCGTCTACTAAAAATGAAAAACTGAGGCAAGCGGATTGCTTGAGTCCAAGAGTTTGAAGTTGGTGTGAGCTATGACGCCACAGCACTCTACTGAGGATGACAAAGTGAGACTGTCTCAAAAAAAAAAAAAAAAAAAAGTAGCTTGTGCCTTTTATCTTTACACTGTAGCACATTTAAATCAAAGTCACTCACAATTGAGAAAATGAGCTTAATCCTTATAATGCCAATAATTTATATTGTAATATCTGCATACTTTAGTCATTATAATAGACTTTGATTCAAATGATTAAAAATACAAAGATCTGCAAACATAAAAGATATTTAACATTAGTTGCTTAACGAATATTCGTTTAGGCATTCTCTAAACTTAGAATGCCTTTTGAGGAATTTAGTCAAAAAAGGTATATTCTTAAGAAGGATGAGACAGCAGCCTACAGTGAATTTTTCTGAGCTGATCACCAGTCTGCTTGGTTTTATAATTGAAAGGACTTTGATGAGTACTTTTAACACACTCTTACGTAAACTGCACAAACTGACGAGATATTCCAGAATTAAGTCTGGCTTGGCACATTTTTCTGGAGAAATAAAATTTATGAAATTTACAGTATTGATGTCAATATCCCACTGTCATTTTCTCCCAGCCATGGCCCCAGAATTGTTCTCTGCTTCTTGGGAATATAATTCAAAATAAAAGCCTCGTATTTTGAAAAAAAGACCTTTTCAGCAGGACTATTCTGAACTGTGAACACTGTCTGGAGAAGCCTAGTGGCTGTTGTGGAGTAAACACTCTGGGACTCTGAGCACATCTCTTTATCTTGCTCAGCACACGCTAGTGACCTGTCCTCACCCAAGCTTCATGCTTGCTCCTGCTTGTTGTCCATGTTAATGGATAAAATGGAAGATGCAAAATAGAATTCATTCTATTTTTTCTTACTTGATGTTAAAAAAAAAAAAAAACTCTGTAAGACTTGCCCCAAAATGAAGAAAAAGCAAATTTTCTTTGCTTTTTCTATCTGCATTGATAGCCTAAATTTTCTATCTGCATTGATAGCCTAAATCAGAGACTTCTAAAAACAAAAGCAAAAAGTCCAAGTAGACACACTCAGAGCATATTATCAGAGGTACGGCACATTCTCGACCTCTGAGGTCTCCTCCAGCCCTGTGCTCCCAAAGCCCCCACTACTTCCTGAGAACGGCTGTCCCTAAACGCCACAACACAGCCTCTAGCACCTGGTTTCATCCTCTCCCTGTGGCAGTGCCTTGGTCTGGAAGAGCTAGACTTTAATATTACAATACCACAGTGTTTAAAAAGCAAACCATTTTGAATATGCAAAAGTGAAACACACTGTTTTTATTTTAATTAATCTCCACTCAGCTAGGCTTATTCAACTAAATGGATGAAGATTCTAACCAGCCTTTTCTCTGGATACAAAATGACAGAAAGACTCAAGCTTACATTCAACAAAGCACCAGACAACCATCTCTGGTACATGCAATCTGCCAAATTTGGAGGAAAATACATATAATACCAGAAAAATCCCATCCTTTCAAACAAAATGATGTACATTAAAGAGGGTTGAAAACTCTGAAAGAGAATGTATGCTTAATTGTAGGTTTTTTTAATTATTATTTTCACATTATAAAAATAAGTTCTACAGTTGAGCCAATGACGCCAATATTTCAAGCAAAATTCAATATAACATTTTAACTTAACAAAATAATGAATAAATATTTCAAATAGAATTCAACCTGTGCTTCCATTTTCAACCCCTCGATTGCTGTAAGGCTCCCCTTGCCCCCTATTATTAACAAGTTACCTAAAATAGCTTGTATATCTATCAACCTCCTAGATACTGGTGCTGCTGCTAATGATGTTTATCCTAGTTTAACATACATATAAATTCACATAAAATATTTATTCTGCACACTTCCAATGAAATACCGTATTTTGCTATGTGTAATAAAGACATTTTAACCCAAATTTTTGAGAGAAAAATAAGGATGCATGTTATACATGGGTAGTACAGCTTGGGAGCGGGGCAGCCCAGTGGGCCTCGTCGGGCCATCACGCCCTCCAGCTTGAGCCCACTAGACCCATAGGGTTCTAGTCTAGGAAGATTTGGGATGTGGTGGCAGTGGGCCAGAGTATCCTCTTCCAAGTGCCACAATCAGGGGAGGGAGCAGTGGCAGGGCTGGCGAGGTAGGCTCTGGCCATATGGGGCAGGGGCCAAGGCTGGAGGCCCGGCAAAAAGGAAGGCACCAGGAGCAATGCATAGGCCCTAGGTACCCAGCTGGCCACCAGTGAACTGAGCAGCCTCAGAAGTTCCTGCCCCACTGGTCACACCTGTTAGCCCTCCCCAGATGTGTCTCTCCCAGCTGAGAGCTGGCTACTTTCTACAGGGGCCTTCTCCTGAAAGTTTGGGCAAAAAAACATGGGTGCACATTATACACAGCAAAATACAGTATGTTATGAAGGCCACTTTATAGATGAGGGATCTGAAGGTCTAACAGGTCACATAAGATCAAACAGGCTACCCTTTACAGGTGACGGATCAAATAGGTTACCTCATTTGTCCAGGGACAAATAGCTGAGAAATAAGAGGTCTAATAATTGAGTCCATTTCTACTATCTGTGTTTGGAAGGGGCACTGCAGCACAAATCAGTTCTGAGAACCTAAATAGATAATAAACCTTATTCACCTGCCCAGACCTATTTGATGAGGTAATAATAACTAGGGAAAGACCACCATCATTTCCTTTGCTGACTACATAAACCAATGTTGAAACCACTAGGTTATTTCCTTGTCTGAGAAAAGCATACTCTTGTGCTTGATAAATACTGAAGTTCTAAAAATATTAACAGAGCATCCATGTTGTTGTGCTGATATTGGTTTTAATCATCAGTTGGGATAGGTTTAAAACATCAGCAATCTTGTTCTGTTATCTGGCAAGGCTTGTGACACAGAATTTCGCCATAATCACTGCTTCCATTCGGCCATTTCTAAAGTAATAATCATTCACAAACTATCTTTTGCATAATTACTTCTAAACAGCTCAAGTATAAGTAATATTTCTATAAATTTAGTTACTTTGTATAACTTGACCCTCTATTTCTATAAATTTAGTTACTTTGTATAACTTGACCCTCTATTTAGACTAAAATACTTAACCAGACTAAAATACTTAACCTTTTGCCTTTCTGACATTAATCTTTTGGGAAATGAGTTCAAGGTCAGCTCCAAATGATACATAATATCATTTTTTAATATCCCCAACAGCAAAATGGCAGTGTTTGTCTTCAATTACATACAATTGAATTTTAACAAATAGTTCTAGGGATGTCTGCCAAATTTCTACAATTTAGTGCAACTATATATCATGCGAGAGTAGACAGCTCACAATTTATTATGTATTATTTTTCTTGAACTACAGAAGTACTCAGTATATTTCCAGTTATATTTTCACTATAATCATAGTTAGGAGACACAGATAAAGGGCTCTTCTCCTCGGCTGGCCTAACAAGGAGATAACCTAAGGCTCTTTTCCTCTCAGCCTTATACGAGTCTCCTACTTTCACTCCCTATTTCATATCACATTCCAGCAAGGTGGAAACTACGTCACAATTAAACTCTAGTAACTCCAGTATTAACAAGAGACAGCAGGAAAGGAAAAGTGATGAGACGCCAGAGGTCAACTGTGTCTGCTTTCGTCATTGCGTGCATCACAGGCACCTACCTGGGCACGTCATGGGTGCTCAACATCCCCCGATTGTGACGCTCAGCACAGGGCAGAGGAACGGAGAGAGGGAAGCAGGCAGGAAGGTTTTCCTAGTGAGGAACACTGAAGCAGTAGGTGGAGAGAAACCTGCCACCAAGAAAGGCTGACAGCAGGAGTGGCTGAAGGGTAGTTAACCGTGTGATGTATTTACTGAGATTCATTAATTACTGAAGTTGACTTCAAGGCAGAGCCTAGGGAAGGTGAAGTTCAAATAGTTCTAGGATAGGAAAAACATTTCTGGTCTGGAACTAGGGAGTTTAAACAAGAGTAAATTAGGTCTTAGAAATAAAAGTGACAGTAAACTCTTATTTGTGTGACTATAATCTAAATCTGCAGGAACTTTACACCCCAGGACTCAAAGGTACGCAATCTAAACCACAGGCTGGGTAGGTAGGGCACCTATGGACACTGTCGTTCAAGGCCTGTGACAGGTGAAACTTCTTGTCTCACCACTACCTGGGCTTAGCTGTAAGTTCTGGTTATTTTTTTCCTCATAGCATTTCCAGGACCAACTGATTTTCTCTCCATTCTCTCAGGCCTAATCTGGAGATCCTTTATGTTTCCTGACTTTGAGCATCCCTCCTATCCAATGTGCCTATGGACTACAGCCACACCAATTAGTTGTATGCCCTGTATTTCTCTTTACTGTAAACGCAACCCACTTGTAAAAAAAGCCAAGTACAAATACTGCCAAGAGAAACTAAGTTGAGAATCTGTTGCTTGACTCTATTGTCTCCAAACAAAAAAAAGTCATGCCCACTTCCACCAACAGCCTCTTTAAAGGGAGACAGGCGGAAGAACAGGGAGAAATGCGTGATAAACTGAGACCAAAAGTCACGTGTGAACTTAGTAGTGAGCCACGGCCCACACAGATGGAGGGGCTGTCAGTGAGGGTCACGTGTGAACTTAGTAGTGAGCCACGGCCCACACGGATGGAGGGGCTGTCAGTGAGGGTCACGTGTGAACTTAGTAGTGAGCCGCGGCCCACACGGATGGAGGGGCTGTCAGTGAGGGTCACGTGTGAACTTAGTAGTGAGCCACGGCCCACACGGATGGAGGGGCTGTCAGTAAGGAGGAAGGTAGAGGCCCAGTTGCACCAGATGGGAAACCCAGAGCAAGTTACTCAACATCTCTGACAACAAAATCAACAATTGGTTGGGAGAACAGCAAATGTGGTTTCCTCTAAACTTTGTTCTAGGGATAAGATACAGTATTTTGTTAACTAGTTTTAAACACTGCTGGTGTATAATAACCCCTCAGGGAATTGTAACTGCTTTAATGATGCTGCGGCTGATGCTGACAACACAGCATTACACAGCATTACAAGCATATTACATGTCTTGGTCTACAACCTTGAAACCACAACGATGTACACTAAGCTCAGTACCAGGAGCACATTCACTCAAAGCAAAGTCTGGGGATAATACATAAAGTAGGGATTCTATTTAGGATAAGGCTAGTGGATGAAACTGATACCAACCCCTCCCGGCCCCCGGTCATGTTGAAGAAATGGATGGGAACATTGCTTAGGCAATATGAGGTCATCTATTTCAAAACTTTGCTCTAAAAGTAGTTACTGTGCTGAGGTTTGTGTTAAGTTTACATAAATAAGACAGGCTGTTATGTTAGTAGCAGCAGGTGGCACCACTGGGACAGAAGGACCCTCACCTGAACCTGCAAAGACACGCAGGATAAGGTGCACCTTGAGGCCAGGAGCCCACTGAGCAACCTGGAAGATGCATCTCTAAGTTACTTGGGCCACTGTGACCCTCTGACAGCGTCTCTGTTCATTTATTTAGCCAATATTTACCAAGCACCTACTAAGGGTCAGGCACTAGCCTAGGTGCTGGGGGCACTGCAGGGAACAGACCAGGCCTCGCTCACACAAAGCCTACACAAACACAACCAGTCACGAGCAGACAATACCAGGGTCTTGCTAATTCTGTCTGAGTCTAGTTCTAATTTTTGCTGAAGGCAAATTAAATTATAGAGCACGTGATTACTGACCATCACCAAACTTATTCTCTGGATATAAGGAACACTTTCCATCCCAAGCAAACAAACTTTACTGCATCTTCACAAAATAAGAGCAAGTCCCATAAGCAATTTCTGAAGGGCCACAGAAAACTTGAGGCTCTGAAGTAACACAAGATGTCAATAAACCTTTTCCAGGCTCCTCCAGATCTAAATCTTGGCAACACTGTGGGAAGATTATTTTTTAAAACTCACAAAAGTAATTAAACATTTATCCAATTAGATTACCCTCCTACTTCATTTCATGAAAGAGAAGAAAACTCCTGCTCAGACCGTTTGATGCTTGGCAGTATTCTCTTAAGCCCTGTACCGATTTATTCAAGTAAAGATAGACACAACTCTTGGGTTAAAGGGCACAATTCTGAATCTTGACCTGGGAAGGTCGAGGAGAAACCCCACGACCCATCGCTCCCAATTTTGGGGAGGCTGGAGTAACATAAGCTTGAATTGAGAATAGGCAGATAAAAGCAAAATTGAGACGCCTGTTATGGGCCACAGCTTTCTCAAAGGCTCTTAGAGAAACTAAGGATTACAAAGAGGATTCAGAGAGAGAGAGAGAACACCCACCCGAGGAGCTCTAGCATTCTCAGACGGCCTTTTGTCCATCTGTTTTTAACACAGTGCAAAGGGAGGCGATCCTTGCAGGTCCTCAGAAGTCCTGAAATTAGGAATTCTATCAGCAAAATTCCTTGGCTTCTCCACTTTTTCATCCTGGGATGCAAGTGAAGGACTCAAAAAAATGTAGGGTCCTAAGTATTATTATGTAGGGCACACAAATCTCAGACAACATACTGGGGGCTAAATTAATAAAAGTTTTTCAAAAGAAAGATTTTATGGCTTGAGTTTAATGCTGACATGTGGCATGAAGTATCTTCATCTTGGAGCTCGAAATGTATATAAGCTCTGAGAAGGCCTGCAGAAAAGAAACCTGTCCAGCTTAGTCAAACCTAACATTCCTTAAAATTATTTGGCTGTGGAACCCATCCCACTCCTTGACAGCACATTAATTGTTTAAAATATATCCAGTGCCTATCATGTGTGATCAGCACTGTGGGAAATGTTTCCTATTAATGTCTATTTCCAGAGAGAACTGAGGCAACTGTGCATCTGATCTATATCTGAGAATTTAACCTTAGGGCTCTCTCCAGCCCACTAAATTTCCCTCTAAATCCCATGATCTTTAGACCCTTAAGGGTGAAAGCTAACACATATTCCTCACAAAACACTTCTGCTCTGGGAAACAGTAGTCTGATACAGCCTCCCTGGAGCCACTGTGTTAATGAAAAGCCCCGCACCAGATACCAATGGGCTTTGTGACGTCTGCATCCCTCACTACATCTAAAAACAGTGCCTGGCTCACAGCAGGAGATTAATAAATGGGTTTTGGAATGAATGGTGAATGCCAAGGACTCCCTCCAGCCCCTCAAATTCTGGTTAAGAATGACCAAGGTCAAAATCCTACCTTAGTCTCTGGAGCCAAATTGAATTTGGGTTCCCTTCATTACAGGCTGACCTTACTGAGCAAACCCACTTTATATGCCAGATTCAGATGTGGGCACTTCTAATATTATTTGCAAATGTTTTAATGACCAAATATGGCTAAGTGAAGCTAATGTGTTGAAACAAAATCCCTTATAGAAGCACAGCTGTCTCATGGTCTGAACATAAAACTGAGATTGAAGAGCACTTTCTCTAACACAAGCCCTGCAATTTCCTTTAAAAAAATATTTAATGTTCACATATTTTAATTTTGCAGTCAGTAAAATAGGAAAATAAGCATAGGCTGGTCTGCCTAAATGGAATACGTGTGAAACTTACAAATAAACAAGGTATCAGGAAACAAAACAATCACTAATATTGAAATTGGGATATGAAGAAAATTCAAGAGCTTCAGCCCATTTTCAATCTCAAACACAAGAAACACAGAATGACTTCCTGGCAGCAATATTGCTATTAACAGCAAGGAAAAGGATATGAAAGAAAGGAAAGGGAGTAATTGTTTTTTTTTTTGTTTTTTTTTTTTTTTTTTAATAAAACAGCCTGCTGAGGCTCCCCAAAATATACAGAATACTTAAAAGTGGAATTAGATTTCCCTGGGTTTCATAATACTTGATTTCTTACCTCATCTTTACCCATGCAAGTGCTATATCATTTTAAAAAACCATCAGGGTAAAGAGAACCTAATTATTTTATTGTATAGTCTTTCAAGAGGTAACAGAAATGTGAAGAGTTGAGAAAGTATGCATCCCATATTGTTGGCATCTTAGCACTTAGGATCATTACAAGCACTTACAGAAAGGCAATCCTCGGCTTTAAAGCCGAGCTGCATATTACCTCTTTCTTAGAGCCCTGGGGCTATCACTGCAAAGCACAGTGGTCCATTCTAAGCTCTGAATAGAGAAAAGGAAGAGATCATTAAATTATAATTTCCATGCACAATTGCTACAAGTATTTCCTACCAACAGGATTAATATGAAAGCAAGATCCCAGAATAAAGCTGCTCAGCAGAGAGGACGGCAGTTTAGTGTCTTGTAAATTTGATTTCACTGAAAGCCCTGACACATCATAATAGTGAAATCCTATTTACTGTAGCAAGCAGGATGGATAATGCTATTTAATACCCAGTGTACTGTGTGCCGTCAACTCACAGCTTTGTACTCCATGTTCTCATCTTACCTTAAGGTTAATACTTCTTGACAGCCTACATGGTAAATAGAGCCCCAAATTAAGTGCTGATCCCATGATTTGCAAATCTTTCCTCTAAAGTTAGACATAGAAAAATTGGCTCCACTTAAGGGGATCATTTTACCTAGACGTGCTTTTAACAGCTCACCCCAGAAAAAAAAATTTAAGTTATATCCCTAAAGCCAGAATCAAAAAGCAATTCAAGGCTACCTAAGCCACATTTCTCAGGCAAAATTTCAAAGAGGTTAATAGAAAAGTCAATGCATTTTGAGGATTTGTTGAATAATGAATTAAGGATAAGACCCACCCCTATATTCACAAGACTGTATTGATCCCTCCATCCCCACCCCAGAGAACAAAATAAGAGGAAAAAATTCATCTCGCTTGTTAATTTTGGAATATCTGCAATAATAAACTTCCTTTAGGAAAGCAGAAAAAAAGAGTAAAATAGTTCAGTCTTTCCTCTAAGCTATAAATGCTGTGTCAATTACACTAATAAAAGATATGTGACACTTGGCTTCATTAATTTCTCTACCTAACAATAAACATGTAAGTGCACTTATTTGAATTATCATTATTTGTTAATATGAAAAAAAAATAGAGTAACTCAATGCCACTTTACTAAAACCTCTGTCACTTACAATATCACAATTAAAAGTGATGCTGGTTTTTATTGCCTTTAATGTCCAAGTTCCTGGACCACAGAACCTTGTCTCTGTTTCTGCAACTCGTAGTAACTGCAGACACCACAGGGGATCTGCCCTGATTTCAACATGAATGAGAATGTGGGTGCAAAATTTCCAAGTGTCAAAGGAATAATATATCTCTCTAGGATAATAAGTGCAACCTATCATAACCTACATTAGGCATATCTACGGAGAAAGTTACACTTTTAACTATTGTATAAAATTTGCTATATATATATAGCACATTGTATGAAAAAAAAAATGAGTAAACCACATGACCAGAAATCATTGACAACTGCTTAGAAAGCGCTTTAGGACCAGGTGCAGTGGTTCATGCCTATAATTCTACCACTCTGAGTGGCAGAGGTGGGTGGATTACTTGAGCTCAGAAGTTCTAGACCAACCTCTTCACCAATAGATGGGTGTTGTGGCAAGCTCCTGTAGTAAGTCCCAGCTACTTAGCAGGCTGAGGCAAGAGGACTGCTAGAGCCCAAGAGTTTGAGGTTGCTGTGAGCTATGACACTACAGCTCTCTATCCATTGTAACAAAGTGAGACTCTGTCTCAAACAAAAAACCAAAGAAAACTCCTTAGGGAGGAAATATCAAAGGGTTTTTAATAAACCAAGTTTATGACATTATCCCTCCTCCCCAGAAAAAGGACTGTTTATGTTTTAGCATCTCAGATGTCAGTAATCTAATTGTGAGTCTATCCAGTACTAATTAATCCCTTGAAAAGGTTGACCCAACTTCACTCATTGAAATATTTTATAATGACAGATTTCATCTGGCAGTAAAAATGCATAATAATTTCTTACGATAAAAAGTACACTGGTCTGACAATAACCTGTTCTGTTGTCATTTCTCTTTATTATCTTTTTGGCGTTATTTTTCCCCAAAGCTTTGCAGAGGAACACAGAAACAAAGGTACTAATTGATGAAGAAGTAGTCAAGCAATCAAAAGCCAATTAATCATACAGATGAAACTAACACTTTATGATGCAATAAAGATATGTCATCGACTGCAAGTGAGAGACTTTAAAAAATTGCTCATTTGATGTAAGCATGACCTTAGAATTTAATTAGCAACTCTCTCCACAGGTGACAAACTATTAATAGTAATGTACTTTACTTCTTAATGGCAATTTATTTTTCACCATTCTCTTTGTGTTCCTCTCTTTTGCCCAGCTTGTACAATTCCCTCTTCCTCTCAGTTCCACGGGATTTAGTGCAGTGCATATGCAAACAGATGCTGAAATCCAGGTGTGTGTGTGAACTGATAGCAACCCCGACTACACTGCCACTGACTTACCAGGTGTGGGAATCAGGTGTCTAAGACATGATGTCTGCCCTCATGAAACTTCTGGTGGGTGAATGGAAAGACAGTCGAACAGCAAGTTAACATGTAAGTGGGTATACTAATTATAGGAGAATGCTTTGAAAAACATAAACAGGTGGCCCTTACAGACAGGGTTGAGAGTTCTAGGCCCTTACAGACAGGGTTGAGAGTTCTAGGCTTTGATACGTTGTTAGGAAAGGCTAAAACTTGTCAGGAAGTCAGAGACAGCTATTCAAAGCTGAGACAGCCTGTGCCCCACACCAAGAGAATGACAAATACCAACACCCTGAAGTGGCAAAGAATTCTGAAGGAAAGCACACACTTAGCAGGTCCTCACTATAGTAAGCATATAATAAACAGTAGATATTATGCTTAGAGACAAGCAGGCCTCTATTTGATTATATGCCATCAAAAACTACCTTAGCAAAAATAGTTCATAAAATTCTTCCATTAATTGTGTACAGTACATAGGCAGAACAATATTTTAAATGGCCACTTTTACAAATATATCTTTATATTTAAGAATGCAAGTAAAACTGCAAGTGCAAAGTTCTCCAAAATTAAAAAAAAAAAAAGCCATACTACCAGGTTGATCTGAACATTATAAGTATACCTAATTAAACCCTCTGATCGCTCAGCTCCACAAGCCACCAAGACTTTTTCTATCTTCTTTCACGCTGTGCCAAAAACCCCCATTCTTAGGAAAGCCTAGAGCAAAATGGATTCAGCAGAGCAAATCAATTCAAATTCATAATTGAGAAGTTACACAGCCAACACACACTAACCATCAAAGAGCTAAAGTCTTCAAGACTTCCTCCAGGGGAATAGGAGCTTTTCAGCCAGGAAGACTCCTGGGAGGCTGTGGATTCTATCCTGGTACACTGTGGCCTGGTCCTTCCTCTCATTTCCTCTCACAGGAGCAATAGATTCTTAGAAAATACACACTTTCCTGAATAACATGCAGATAATTCAGATGCAAATAATCATCAAAATGGTTTATCAAAAGTAAATAAAAAAGCTTTTTTCTTTCTAAAAGTCAGAATGAGATGACTATAGTAATATTATGATAAAGTACTAGTGAATGTATGAAGACCTCAAAAAATGTTTAATTCTGCCTGAATGACCGAATTTCTTACTTCAAAGTCAAAGAAACACAACTAGATATTAACACGACTCTTACAGATACATGCCAGAGTTGCTAGGTAATAAGACCTTATTTACTATCCTTTGGTCAAATTTTCCAAAGAAGTACCAAATCCTGGGGGCAAATTATGCACTTTTCAATGCTTAACACTTTTAGTTTATGAGGTAGCACTAATCAAATTGTAGCATCAGGATCTTAAAAGTTGTATTAGAAGCCAGAAAGAGCTACCTTACCACCCAAGAACTGATACTATAACCAGAAGGATTTAACTTCTTAAGTACAGAACACACACATATTAAAGACAGTACTGGACTGTTGCTAAAAGCTCAGTATGGAATTTGGCTCAAATCCAGATCCGATATTGGCTGCATGATCTTGGGCTGTGTATTCTTGGGCAAGTTACATTAAACCTTAGGATCTTCGCCTAAACCATAGAGTAGACAACCTCACAGGCTGTTTGTGAGGATAAAAAAAGATAATTGATATAAAGTGCCTCAAACAACAAAAATGTTCACCGAATGCTATTCTTTGCTGAGATAACAATGGTGGTTCAACTTGACTTTCTCAGAGGATAAATTTAAATCATTAATTTAAACACTAATGAAGCAGATGCCAAATATTTTGTGTATATTTAAAAACTACACACTAACTGCCTACCCATAACTTTACAGCGTAAGCATAGTAAATCTAAGATTGAGTCATTGTACTCCTATGTGAATCGTAGCTAATGCAGAAGAAAACGAACTCTGCTCACAAGGAGTTTACAAGATAAACATATGCAACTAATCGCAATTATTATAAATAAAATGCGGCATCATAATGAGAGGTGTACAGCGTTATGGATTTGTCAATTATAAAAAAAAAAAGTAAAAATTAAGTTAAAAAAACAATAAAATTGAGTTAGAGAAACCAACTAAAAAGCAGAATTCACTGAGGGACTTGGACATACTTCTTAAAAACATGTAAGAACTTTCTCTTTGAAAACTACTCTGGTCAATCCTCTCATCGAATCACCAACCATGAATTAATACTCTCCAAGTCTCTTGCACCAGCTCTCAAACAATCTTTCAATCAGTCCACACATCCAAGAGTGATGCCTCCAATGCTCTTAAAAGATAAATGTTTATTTTCACATGTATGTGAATCATAGATGATGCAGAAGAAAATGAACTCTGCTCTCAAGGAGTTTACAAGATAAACATATGTAACTAATCACAATTATTATAAATAAAATGCAGCATCATAAAGAGAGGTGCACAACCATTTGATAACTTAGCAACCTTTGACTAGGAAATTGGGACTTCAAAAACATTTCAACTCCCCACTTTGGACTTCTCTGAGTTCACTTCAGTCCAACTTTTCTCCTTCTGGACAGCGGCTTCTGGTGAAAGCTCCCTCTCATCAACCATCTTGCTAAATCCTAGGATTTGAAAAACTTTTCAAATGGCTTCAACCTCTCTTAGTAAAGAGTTTTGCTTTTGAATACTGGATCTAAGAAGGATGAAACCAATGTCATTACTCCTAATGAGTTAGTGAAAGGAAAAAATGATCTGACATTCCTGATGAGACTCTATTCATATTAAAGAACAGTTGGGTAGAGACAGCTCCAGTCACACATGGGAATTATCTAATAGATACGAAGTTTGTAGAAGTCTGTCCAAGAAGCAAACCCAGCAAGCTGCATTATAACAAGAACTAGATGTGTTCACATGCTTAGCAGACTTTGATTCATACTCTCAAAAGAAATTTGCATCAAGCCAACAAAAATGAATAGTTCAAGTAATAAAATTATGAGCTATCAAAAAGTGGTAATGTATACACATTACTGTTTGTTAATCTAGTTGATTAACAGATGGTAAGGTTATCTCAGGGATCATCCTTGGAATGATGGTGTAAAAGACTCATTGATGCTTCCCTCACCATTGATGATATGCCACCTGCTATCTACTTCATGGTTTCATCATTTCATTTGGTTAAAAGGGAGAAAGATGTGTGCTGATATCCACTTTTAAACCACAGGCAACCTGGATTTCGCAGTAAGTTACATGATTCTGCAAGTTATCATAGTATTATAATTATTTTCTTATATTATGCATTATCGGATTCAACACTTTTACACCTTTAATACAGAGTGTGTGCACAATTCCTAACCAAAATCGTTAGACATTGTAATTTTCACTGCTGCCACAATACAAGAGAAAACCCCTTTACAATCTTTTTGCATTAAGCCTAGAAAATGCCTCATTATTAGAGACTAAAATGTCTCTCACATATTCCTGGAAGACATCCAACAGGAGAAAATTCAGCTTACATACTTTGGGACTGCCAGTAATAAACAAAACAGGACTATATAGAAATGGGCACAAGACATGACATGAGGAAGCTGGATAAAACTAAAGTAACTTTATGATAACTAGTACCTTGTACATACGGAAAGTAAGTAGTCTTTAATGGCAGTGGCTGACACTTGTTAAGTTGGTCCCAGATTTCAAAGGGCTTTTGGCTTTTACACATAGATTGTTTTATCTGCCCCACAACCACTAAAGTGAGCAAAAGTATTATCCTGAGATTAGGTCAACTGCCCAACAGCTAGGTAACAAACACATGCCTTCTGACTCCCTGATTAACCTCCTTTCTACCACATGTTATTAAATACCAAAGTTATTAAGTGTTGACCAATATGAGCATGATCATCCTATTCCAGGATTCTAAGCTCATTGGTCTTTCCCAGCTTTTGTAGCCCCCTAATCTTCTACCACCTGTTCTACCTGAGGCCAAAATACTTGCCAAGCCAACAAGCTTAACCTGTCAAGAAAAAGCCCTCCCGGACCCTTGTACCAGTCACTGAACTGTCTCCATCAAAATGGTGGAGCTATGAGAAATGGGTGAATATTTTTTAGTGCCTTTTCCTGTACCTGGCAGTGATTATTGGCAAATCCATAAAGTTCATAGTAAAGTGATGGCAAAGAAAACAATCATTGGCTGTGGAAAAGCAGAGCTAGGTGAATCACCCCCCCCAAAACTTTCACTTTCCTTCATTTACTCAGCCAACATTTACTATAAATGTTAGATGCACAACAACACAAAATACAGAAGTAAAATAATAGCTACTGTGAGTGGATACTCTGTGCTGGGTATCAGAGGTACTTTATGAGAAGTAGCTCTTTTAACAAATTAGTGAGGTAGGTACTACTACAGTATCACTTTATAGCTGAAAAAACTAAAAGATTAAGATGCTCCACATTGCACATTAGGTAAATGCCATTTCAGAGATTTAAATCTAAGGCATCTGACATCAGAGTCTGTGCTCAAAACCTAAGCCCACCACCTGCTTTTAGTTTTACAATTTTAAATGGCTGAAAAAAAATTATGATATGTGAAAATTACATGAAATTCAAAATTCAGTGTCCATAAACTAGAACATAGTCAAACTAATTCACCTACATATTGGCTTTGCCTGCTTTCGCATTACAAAGGCAGAGTTGAGCAGCTACGATGGAACCATTCACGGTTTGAAAAGATGGAAATATTTACTATCTGGCCATTTACAGAACAAACAGCCCCAAAGAAAACCATTCCACTTTATGCCTATTCAACATCTCTACTTGAATATCTTAAGAAGTGTCCCAAACTTAACATATCCAAAATCAAACTCCTGATTTTCTCCACCAGCCATATTTCAAGCCCCTGTCTTAAGAGTCTTCTCCCATGGAAAATCCACCTTTCTAGTTATTACAAAAGCCAGAGACCCAGTGTTTTCTTTCTTTTACTTATGCTCCAAATCATCATCAAATCTGGTCAGTTCTACCTCTGAAATATCCAGCCACATATCATCATTTCCACTACGTATAACCTGGCCCATTGCTGTGGCCATTCCTTCTCTGAATTACTGTCATAAACCCTCACTGATTCTCTCCTGCTTCAACTCCTGCCCGCGACATGAGCTTGAGTGTTTTTCTACTCACAAACCCTCTGGCCATCCCTAACATGGCCAGCACACTCCTACATCAGTACTATTCTCAAATATCATCTCATTAGATGGACCCTTCCTCTCCATCCAACCCATGTCTCACCTGGGCCCTTGGACTGCCTTTCCTTGCTGTATTGTTCTCCAAATTATCGCAACCTGCCATCCACAGGTGTACTGGTTTTAACTGGATTGAAGCTCGATGGGAACAGACAGATGTTTAGTTCACTGCCTTCATGGCAACGTATTTGACACTAGACCAGGGCCTGAATTATATGAGGTGCTTATAGCTGAATGAATGAGAAAATAGTCCCTACATTCAAGATGTACTCAGGCCAATGACAGATGGAGATGATAAACACATTTAACATAAAAAACTGTGCTGAGGGGAGTTTAATAGTTATTTCTTATTTTTTCCTACTTTCTTATCAAATAACACATTCTAACCAAATCAAATTTGGGGAGGTCTCAATCAAAAGGAAGAGAGCCCACTCTGTAACCTGGTCTGTGAATCTAGATATCAAACTATACCAATGCGGTGCTCAAACTCCCATTCTTAAAGACTCTGCTTTCTTCTACTCCAGTCCTAATTCCTTCCTTTGCATCTCTGTCCAATTCTAGGTCCACTCTGATTAGATGTACCATCTCCCCTCCATCTCCTAACTCTTCTCTTTTAGTTCTAAATTTACAGGCGCTGAATAATAGAACTAAAAGAGAAGAGCTACTTCTCATTTCTTAGCTACAAATGCAGCAAAACACTATTGACAACGAAAATACACCTTTAAAAACACTACCATTTCTAAGAATGTACTCAAACTTAGTCAGTGTTTGGGGGAGCCAGGAATAGCACTGTACTGTTTCACCTGAAGGCAACACAGAGTTTAAATGTATAAGGAAAAAAATTTGGGGAAGTTCCTAAGTGGTAAAATGCATCCATGAACCAGTAATGTAACCAACCATCCCAAAAGGACCACAGAAAAAAATGACATTCACAAATAGAATGAACTGCCTATTTAGCTTCTTAACTTCCTGGCTGCTTTTTAACTAGCAAATGCAGTTATAGTTCTTAATTTACTTAAGGGAAAGCTGCAGATGTGGTGACAGAAGAGAAGCGAAGACAAGACACAGCCTTACCCTCTCCTCCAGTCTAGCCAGCTGCTCTTTGTAGAATGCATCCTGCTTCTTTAGCACTCGGTCTTTCTCTTCCAGCTGCTTAGCCTAAAAAAGGAAATGAGGAATATACTATATCAAGAAAAAGCAGAAGCAGCAAAGCAAAATTATAAATTGCATTAGAAATAACTATACAAAGCTCAAGATTTTTGCAATCTATTAGAGATTTTGCAATGTCTAGAGAAGGATTAATAAGATGATGATTGCTGAATTTAAATGTAAAGAATAAGTCTGCATTGTATTTTTCTTTTTACTGTAACAGCTGTGTCCTACTTTGTCCAAATGTATTTGGAAATGACAGAATATAACACACTATACTGTCATATTTATCATAACTTCTCTTTCAAAGAGTAATTTCAAGGACTAATATTTTGCGCAATAAAAACTTTGATTGTACTCTGAGCATGAGAAACACTGTTAGTAACCTTCTTGAACAACTAAAAAGCCTTAACATTTTATACATAAATCTGATTTTGAGAGTTCTTAAAATTATCCTGTGAAACCTACCTATAAACATGCACATTATTCTAGTTCTCCTTTTACAAAGAATTTTTTGTGTTAGATGGGAGAGCAAGAGCTACTATCATTGTTTATTTCAATAACTTAAAATAATGATAATAAAAACGGTTAGAAGAAATTTAAAAACCTCTAGTCATCCCTCTTCTAAATTTACAAAATCACTTTTCTTAAAATTAAAAAACAAGCAATAAATTTCTACCTACAGATGTTTTTTAAGATTAATAAAAAATGCATTTCTTACGCTATTGTTGGTATCTTGAATATTAGGTTTAACTCACTTTTATCTCTGAGAGGAGACCCCCCCCAATATCACACAAAGTAAAGTTTTTAACATACCTTTTGCTCAGTGAATGCCGAATGCACACCTGATTACTACTTATAAGAAACAGAGGAAGTATATATTTTGCATTACCGTCCTCGTGCTTTGTACCGTTCTCTTCCTAAGCGATCAAGTGAAGCCTGGCTCAAATGTCAGGGCACCTATCTACCTACTATCTGCTTAATTTCAATAAACCCATTTGCATATTTTGCTACTTACTTTGTCTTCAATATCCTGCAGCATGTTAAAAACAAGCAAACTATTATTTAACAATGTAAGTAATATTTTTTCCTAATGTCATAGAGAAATCTGATGGATAATATCTAAAATCTAAACCAAAGAAGACAATGGGGAAAAAATAAGAAGAAATGGCTAACATGGGATACATTTAAATGTCACTGTGCTATTACAATTCCAATAGAAGATTTCAATGAAAAGTCTATGCTGCTTAAATGTATGTGAATGAATTAAAAAACATTAAGATTAGAGAAGAATACAATGATATTCAAGTATGTAATTTATTACTCCTGGGTGCAACACAGTAAAACCTTTATTAGACTGTTGGGGTGTAAAAGACAAAGTAAATGGAGAAAGAATTTTTGACAGATAAAACTAAGTGTGGAGAAAACCGTACATGACCTAAAGAAATGGGAAAAAGACAAATCACGGTACAGGTACCGTACGCCTCATTTTATTGCACTTTGCAGATACTGTGGATTTTGATTTTGTTTTTTTAAAACCAATTTAAGGTTTGTGGTGACCTGTAAGCAAGTCTATCAGGGCCACCTTTCTCATAGCACATGCTCACTGGGCCTCTGTCACCGTAAAATAGAGTTTCATTATTCAGCTACCAAATTGACAAAACTGTAAGATAATAATACACAATACTGGCAAGGATATAGGAAAACAGGCTCTCCTCTACACTGTTGGTCAGAGTGTGAATTGGTATAATCATTTTCAGAATCAATCTGACAAAGTGTAGTAAGTCTCCATAACGCACATGTAAACTGAGGTCTAGAACCTATGTCTCCTAGTACTTAAGCAATTAAGGCAATGTGCCAAGATGTTCATTATAAGCTTGCTTAGAATCTCAAGGAAACAAAACCTCAAACCAATGAAATGGTTAAATAATATATATATACTCAAAATTTACTATGGAGAAAAGAAAAACACTATCAATAGGAAGCACAGTCTGACCTCTTCTTCTGTCAGGAAGACGGGTGTGAGGGACCGAGCCAAAAGGATATTCTATCAAATGTCAACGCCAGAGGTTACAACAGAATGATAGGCTTATGGGTGGCTTCTATTTTCTTATTTTTGCTTCTTAAATTTTCAGAATTAAAAATAGACATACTTTATAGTCAAAGGGCAAAGAGAATAAATGTTTTGAGATGAAGAAACAGATTATGTTTCTTGATTACGGTGGTGGTTATGCAATTGTATGCATTTATCAAAATTCATAGAACTATTTATCAAAAAGAATGAATATAAAAATTTTAAATAAATACAAATTAAGCATAGCAAAATTTATAAAACTAAAAATGTATAGATGTGTGTATACATCTTCATTAACCTTATCAGATGACCAATTTTGCTTCCAGGCATTCATTCCTAGCAAATATTAAGTACAGTAGAATTTATGTCTAAGAAAATACAATCAGTATTATTTAAAGGAACAAATAAGTGTAAACAACAGAGGTTTGACTAAATAAAAATATGGCCCAACAACAGGAATTAATTATAAAGAATCTGCCCCTGCCAACGTGATCAAACATTAAAGCCACTAAAAACTAAAGTTTTAACAGAATAATTTTTACAACAAAATATTAGGTGAGGAAAAAGACCACCAATCATAGAATGTACTGTAAGTTCTGAGAAATGGAGGCGAGGAAAGAAGAAGGACAGAGAAGGTTGAATGTCTAATTTATACGGGCCTGGGGGAAAGTGTGAAGTACTCCAACATGACAGTGTGATATGCATGTTTCTTATTGGGACTATTCACTGTTTCTTATAATGAACAGTTATTATGTCTGTAATTAGAAAACAGCATCTTTTAAACAAGATTATGCATGTTTACCCTTGACTAAGAGTTGGAAACGTTAACATAGTACAGTACATAAAAGAGTGAACTATTATTAAGTAATTCCATTAACCCCCTCAAATCTTTTTAAACAACTTTAACAGTTATAGATAGTAGGTCAGACAATTTCCATAATCCCACAATGTATCTACCATCTGATTCT
The DNA here is from genome assembly GCA_963574355.1 of Loris lydekkerianus. Lineage (NCBI taxonomy): Eukaryota > Metazoa > Chordata > Mammalia > Primates > Lorisidae > Loris > Loris lydekkerianus. The sequence continues at coordinate 53,303 of CAUYPK010085444.1, read as the reverse complement.
CCCCCATTCAATGTATGATATTACCTCTCACGGCTGTGAGAGCGCACATGCTAAATAACGTTTCTTTTGTTCACACAGTGAGATTTAAAAAAACACAAAGAAGCATATAGACATTCCATTATAGTTACTCAGAAAACACTAGAAGAATTCAGTGCTACAACTACACTGCTTGAGCTGAGGACATCACTGAGGACACTACACCAATCAACAAATTTAATTTTGAAGAGCCGATTATAACCTAAACGAAGGATGTACAGAAATATGCTCATTCGCTTTTCTGAAATATAATCCTTGAAAAATTTTAAAGCAACATTCCAAATGGGTGGGCATGGACACTGAAGGCCAGAGGTGGGGGGATCCCTTCAAAGACCCAGCAGCATCTAACTCGAGCTTGCATCACCAATCTTTCGCTTGATTACAAACAGAATCAATAGTCTGAGATCCACTGGGAAGAATAACAGAGTAAGAATCATGGCCACAACACTATAATGGCACATCACTTTGAAACAGTTAATGCAATGCTAGGAGAAAAACTCACACGATATGAATCCTGAAACTTAAATAAGCCTCAAATACACTGACTAAGCTAATAGCTGCTGAGGATGGAAAGTCACACTCAACCGAAGAAAAAGCAGTAAACCAACGGCATGGAAATAAAACTTCTCTGTAGAACTCTCTAACAGATACAGAATCACTGCAAATGAACAAATAAATGCAAAGAGGATTACAACAGAACTTATTGTTACAGACTTTTTCTTAGGAAAAAAAGAATATAATAGGTTTTCCTCTACCTCCTGTTTGCTATTTCTAGAAGAAATGAGCACTGATTGGTTTTCAGATCTTGCTAGATTTGGGAAAACAGGATTGGCATTGAAAACATGAGACTGTGCTTAAGTGGATCATTATAGAAAACCAGAATACATCCCATAAGCAAGAGAAATAAAAGAAATAAAATATCAAGTTTTAAGAAGCTCACACATAAACACTCTGATGTCTTAACTAAGTGTTGGTGGCTAGGTTAAAAATGAACTATTCATAAATTTAGTTCTTTTCAGAGAACACTGGGATTACTGTGCTGGAGTAAGTGTACCTTCCCATATGTACTCTTCGGTATATCTTCATAGCGCAAACTTTTTGGCATTGCTACGCCCTGCTGTGGTTGCTCCTGGGGGCTCAGGTATGGCACAAAGTACATGACGTTGGGAACTCAGTGACATCAAAATCACATAGCTCAGAGGTAAGGTATTATTACCTCACGCATCAAGAACAAGGAATGTTAAGGAATGTCAACAGGATTCTGAGCTGTAGAAAACTTGCATATTTTAAATGACAAAATTCCTTGAAAGGTCGGAGTTCACTTTTATAACAGCTCAAGATAAAAAACAAAGGAGGTATCTGCTTAGTTTTCCAAGGGATCATACCATGAAGCCAGAAATGACTGGGACTGCTATAAGGCAGTAACTCTGTACCAACCTGAATAGGAAATCACTATATATTTTTTTCTTCTAAGTCTTATAAACAATCTGAAATATACATATAATGAACTGAGAAAGATTAATCTTTCACAATGATATGGATAATCTGTGACACAATCTATCTACCTATCAACTCATATAGGTAAACCAGCAAATAAGAGTAAAAGAAAAGCTTTATTCCTTGTCAAAACCATTAATACGTGAGGAACAATACATATGAGCCTAATAAAATTATACGCTGACATAAAACAAAGAGAAAGAGCGAAAATATCAAAGGGGCTGAACCATAAATTTGTAAAGTAACATTACTTTTAGAAGCTGTAGAATATGATCACTGTGAATATCAATTAGCCGTAACAGAATAATTAAAGTACCCATGTATTCAATTAGTTCAATACTCAACTTGTGTTATAAATGAGAAACTGCATAGGGTTCACTGAGCCTTCACCAAGTGACACTAACAAAGAATTATATTTAAAGCAGTGTTTTCCAGATCACATCAGAAGGTGACCTTCAAGAAGTTAACTCATCTAGGTGAACTTAAATGATGCCCAACCTATTATTATGTTATCATACTTTTCAGTGACTCTTTATAGGCAAAAGCATAAGCTGTAAGCAAGTCCCAGCTTGAAATATTAAACTGAACGGATGTCCACTAACACCACAATCCTCAGGCAAGTTGAACACACACTAGAGGGGAAAGATGCAACTTCTTCCAATAGACTTCTTTATCTTACGTGTGGAACTCATACTCAAGACTCCAGCACAGGAACAAGTCAGTTCATTTTTGTTTGCTTTGTCTTTCCCAGAAGAGTTTCAAGAACCCTGGTCTACATTTCAGCTTTCTCGATACTAATAACATAACATACTGGAAATTGCCAACTGAGTATGTCCTCTGCAACTTTGGGGCATACCTGCTTATTTTTTTGAAATAAGAAAGCAGAGGTACAGATGATTGTTGAAAACAAAATGTAAAGCCAACAACTGAATAAAGAGAAGAGACTGTTGGAGTACATAATTTAGAATGAAAGGTAATCCTAGTGGTTTTTAGCTTTAAATTTTCCCAGAAGTTTTCTAATACCTTTTATGAAGATCATAGTACCCCATAAAAGAAGCAAGATTAATCTAAACCAATTTTATAAGATTTCTTCTTGCCATTTGGGGGATATTTTGTAAAACTCCAGCTTCACTTCTGTTTCCTAGTTTATTTTATAATGCAGAACTTATCAGCACCATGACATGATGGTGAGCAGAGAGGAGACCCAGATGCCCACCCTGGCTCTGTTAGGTCACCTATGGCCATGTACCAACCCTCCCCAGCATCCATACTCCAAATACTCCAAAACTGCTGTTGAATGGGACTTTCTTCATGTGGGGGTTTCTCCTTCTTTTGCATCAAATAAAATCTTCCGATGGGTTTCTTACAGCATGTGTTTTCTGATCTGCCTTGTATCACACACATTTACTTACCCACTGTGCCCTCCTGAACTGTAAACTCTGAGACAGGAAACAGGCTGTATTTCTCTCTATTATATCTTTAGATCTATTAAAGATAGACCTATTAGGTCTTAACCTCGATCTGTACTTTCCATGAAGGAAGCACTCAATACGAGGCAGCTGAACTAAACAAACTAAGCAGACACCTTCCGGGAAGGAAATCTGTCATAATGTCCATGACATGCTTCAAAATGCCACAGAATACACAGCATGACATTATGTGCATGTGTTATTTCAGGTGTGAACTAGGTGCTGCCACCCTGTTTCTCAAGAAAGCACACTCCAAGAGCAGGGAGAAAATATTCTCATTAGAAGCTCAAAATCGGAAGCTCAAAACGGAGAGGAGCTACTGGAAGGCTCATTCATGCATGTCTTGATCAACAGTGATGTTTTACTAATTAGTAAAATGACTGTTGGAAATAGAATTTTATTAGCAAATGGTCCATTAACTAGCATGATAAATGTTACATATGGGCTCTTATTAGTAAAATGAAAGCTATCAAAAAGATATAAGGGTTAGATGCCATAGTATAAAGATACTCTTGCATCTGCTTCGTGAACAGGTTATGTGAATCCAATGAGGCCTGTGGCTTTAACTTTAAGGGTGGTGCCTCAGAACTGACCCCTGAGCAGTCCTGAATCAAGCCATTCGTTTACGACAGAGATTCTCATCTTTGGCACCAGTGATATTTTGGACCGGATAATTCTTTGCTGTGGAAAGCAGTCCTGAGCACTGCGGTAGCATCCCTGACCTCCCACCCGTAGTGCCCAGTAGCACCAGCCCCACATCCTGATTTCTGACAACCAAAATTGTCTCAGACACTGCCAAATGTACTCTAAGAGGTAAAACTGCCCCCTGTTGAGAACCATTGGATTAAAGGCCAACCACATAAGCAGCCTCATATCCCTTAGGTGAACATTTCCTGAAAAGAAAAGTACTTAAAAGAAAACCCCCAAACCCCAAGACATTGGTGGGTTTTACAAAACCAGTTATATAAATCATTCAGGCTAGCTAAAAACCTTTTGTCCCGTAAACGTCTGCATGTGTTGTAGAACTGGGCTTGGGGCCTAATTGTGTTATAACCTGGTAGCAGTGTTGAACTGTAAAAGCACAGTGCACAAAACCGATGGGGGCAGCTCTCATCTACGCAGCAAATCACATCTGGCAAGAGGAAAAATCAGAAGTTATAATTCATCAGTTTTTAATTTAGGAAAGTAAGTATAAAACATGTATGAAGCTCATTCTTTTCTACAGTTCTCGGTAAAAACAGAATCAAGGTTCTATCACATGAGACTTGGAATCCATTTAACTGATGGTTCAGTTCAGGCAGGAGTGATATTCAGTTGACATGAACTGGTACTGGTTGTTTAACATTTGTTATGCTTGGGCAGTAACTGTGCCATACCTGTTAAATATTTTATATATCATTCCTGAAAACAAGGCATATTGTGATTCCATTATAACTTACAAGTTTCATGTTACAAAGTAACATGACATTTCAACATGAAATTTCAATATGAAAGGTGCTGAAATAGCTAACCTCTTCAGTTCAGTGGCATAGTCTGTGCTTCTCTCCTGATATTCATCTAAAAAAATATGTCCACTATCACAGTCATATATATATATATACACACACACATACATACACACACACATTAAATGCTGAATCAAAGGAGAAATTAACTGTTAGGGTTTCAGAGTTCTCAAAAGGCAGTTTTATCTTTTCTAATGACACTGGTTTCAGCTACAATATGTCTATGAAAGACACAAGTGAATACACACGGGCATCAAGTCCGAAAGAAAAGACCATGTTCAATCAAATTATGTTTTATGTTCAGTTGCTGAATTTGATTCAGCAACTGAACATAAAACATAGTTCCAGAAGACTAAATTCCATAAAATAAATAAAGATTCTGTCACAGAATCATTAGCAAGCTTAAAATCTTTAAAGCTAAGAATTATAATTGAAAGAGGAGAAAGTGGTAAAGGGGACCATAGTCAATAAAACCATGTGATCACATGGACTCAAGAGTTGGAAGGGGTTTTATTATCAAATTCAGCTGCAGCAGAGATTGGTGTTATCAAGTCCTGAATGCTGCCATTACATGTAAAAGCAGAGTGGTCTCAGCTCTAAACCACAGCTGGTGTGGTACACAGTAGGAAGAAACACTAAGGTGCAATTATACTAAAATGTCTCTATCTTCTTATTCCACATTGTGGGGAATAAAACTTCCATTTCCAGACACTTACGTATAATCTTGTTTTACCATGGAGATTAAAAGTCTCAGAAGCACTCTGCACATGGAGATGCTAGTTAAACTGTACTTTCTGTGCCAAGGTTTTTGGAGTCAGTGATCTGACAAATAAATTGGACAATAACATGGAGACAATTACTATACAACTTCTGAATTCCTTTTCTTTGTATTAACTTGTATTTGTTCCATTTAAATTGAGATTTAATGTTTGCACTATTGGGACCAATTGCCCAGTCAACTTCTTCAATCTACTTCACATTCAGAGCTACAAAAACATTCAGAGATCATCTAGTTCATTTTACAGAAGGTGAGTGAGCTCTGAGTTACTCACTGGCTAAGGGTTTCTTGAGGTCGAAAGAGGTGGGTATAGGAGCCCTGTCTCTTGACTGCAGCACACTTCCTACCACTCTCTGACTCTATTTCTTTTCATGTTGGTATGAAGTTAAAAGAAGAAATCATGTAAAAATGACTAATCAAACATAGTGATTTTAAGCACTACTCAATATAAAGAGATTTTTAAAGATGTTCCGCAAGAGTTAATGCGGAATTCACCAAAAGTGTCTTCCAAACCACCTGTATACTATGTCAGTTTGGGTCTCCTGGGATGCAGATGTGAGTCACAGTTGCAGAAGAGACTGATTATGGGAAAATGTCCAGGAAGAATGAAAAGAGAGGGATGGGAGAAAGCAGGACAGCCCCAGACTGTGTTCTGTGTCTGACACTGGCACCTGGACAGAGAGAGGGAAGGAGACTACGCATCAATACCCCGAGCACACACTGAAGCCCACAGTACGATGACTTGACACTGTCTGCTAATGGCACCACACCCGCGGAAGCAGGTTCTCCCTTAGAGACAGAGGTGCCATATCATCAGATTGGCTAAATGACACAAAACAAAACAAAAATGATGACAACAAACTTTGAGCAGGTCTTAAACGTCAACTTCCATGCCAAAGAGAAAAAAGTAAATCTAACTGGACCTGTGGACTACTACCTAGTCCACAATTGTATGTAGTAGAAAAAGCAAAAATATAGGCCTTGGGCAATTAAAGCTTTAATTCCATCTTGGCTGCTAACAATCTTTTGGGGTCTTTTTTCTTATTTGTAAAAGTCCGGGACAGGCTCAATAATATCTAAGATCCTTCACATTTTGTGCATTTACGTTTACCGTAACAATTCTTCAATTGCTCATTTTGCATCTACTATACAGCCAGGCCAGAGGAAATCCAATAAATGCGTATGTCTTCCTGCCAAATTGCTAGGTGCAACAAGCACACATTAAACAACATTTGGAAACGACTATGTGTGTGTGACACCTGGTTGCCAGGGGCAGACGCTGTGGTGGCAGCAGGGCTCCCTCTCTGCCCCACTTGGCACTGGCAGTGGGTTTGCAACTACTGGAACAGGGCCTTAACAATATGCACCGGGATCCTCCCCGAATCTAGCACCATCTGGAAAATTCCAATAGGGCAGATCTGAGCTGGAAGGGGTCACTTTTCTAAAACAATTTAAATTCATAGCTGTTAATAAAATCACACCTAGATCTCATTTACTACATACAAATGAGTGAGGCCAAAAAAATAATCAGACATCTTCATCTCATTATGGCTCTTTATAGAGGCTGGTACAATTACATTAGATGCACATTTAGTTTATGCAAACTCAGCTGCCCGGGGTGACTCAGGGAGTGAGAATAATTTATGTCATTCTCAGGTTTCCACACACTCCACCTCCACAGGACAGCCTGGGACAGGAGACACGCACCAGTCTACTCACAGCCTTATTCCCACGCACTCCGGGTGGTGAGCATCTCTTCCCAGGGAGTGGAATTCTAGTGGCTGAAGTTATTTAGGTTTCACAACCTTTAACAGAAAGCCAGCATTTTCATCTAATGCTCAGCTGAAGAAACCCCAATGATGGAAGAAAAACCAGCAGTGATGGACTCTCAAGAATAACTTTTTTCTGTTTTGTTTATAACTGTATCTGTGTCAGTACATTATCAGGCTCATAACAGGCTTACCAGTTTTTGTTTATTAAGTGAACGGGTGAATAATCTTTTTGTTCTAGTTATGTTATCAGAGTCATAAAAAAATTTTTTTTTATCTTGCCTCAGCCTCCAAGGTAGCGGGGACTTACAGGCGCCCACCACAATACCTGCCTATGTTTTTCTTGGAGTTGTTGTTGTTTAGCAGGCCTGGTTGTGTTTGAACCTGCCTGCCGCAGTGTATGTGGCCGGCACCCTAATCACTGAGCCAGAGTTGTAAATTTTATCAGGATAATATAACTAAAATAAATTTTTACTTTTAACCAACTTTTAACCTAAGAATAAAAATAATCACAGAAGGCTCTGAATTAAGAGATCTATAACTGGCAGTGATGGACTCTTAAGAATAACTTCAAACAGAAGAATTTTTTACCTCATATACTGATCTTCAAACTAAACCCTCAAGTAAGATACAGCGCTACTATATTCTAAGAAAAGTGAAATTTAGAAAAGCATTTAAAGCATAAAAATTACTTCTAAAAAAGTCCTCAACAATGGCCACTGGTCCTGAAGGGATGACAGAGTTCCTGGCCCTTCCCACCATTCCAGTTTTCCTTAAATCCACAGTGAGACGATTCTTTAAAATCTCAGCCTCTGTATAAGGCCTCCAGCTTACCTGACCAAGGAAACAAGGTTGAGGTAAGATCGTTATAAGAATAACTAGTGATAACCTCAACCTTAAAGTAAAAAGGGAAAGAATCTTAGAAGGAAAGGCTGGGAAGAGGAGCAGGCACCCAAAGGACAAATGATCTGAGTGGAAGGCGGCGGCGCTCATGAGGTGGGATGGAAACGAGCCTGCTCGGGTCCCGGGTTGAGCTGGCTGAAGAGCATAAGCGAGCAGCCAGACAGATGCCCACTGGAGAGGCCACACTGAGGTGAAGGCCAAAATCGCAGGCCAGCTGGGTCCTGGGGCCTGGCTCACTCAGACTTAGTTTTACCCTCACTCTATTTGGACTCTGCTGTGGGAAGATCATTTTTAGCAGAGAACTCTAGGATTTTAAATTCTAGAAGCCTTTGGTGCTCTGGGCCAGAGGGATACCTTTAACCAGAGACTTGCTGTCAAGAAACTCCCCAATCAACGTAATTGAAATGGCAACTTAAAATCTGCAATATCACCTGTTCGTTTTACAGACCTGTAACTACATGCTCACATTGTTAACAGGAAGCCTCACTACCCAGCAGAGTGAAGTATGGCTGTCCCTCAGTATCTGAGAGGACTGGTTCCCAGACGCCCTCTTACCAAATCACCAGATGTTCGAGTTCCTGATATTAAAAGGCATAGTATTTGCACATAACGTCCATACATCTTCCTGTATACTTAAATCATCTAGAGATGATTTGTAACTTATAATACCTAACACAACGTAAATGCTATGTAAACTGCTGTTATACTGTGTTGGGTTTTTTTATTTCTATTATTTTTATTATTGTATCATTACTTTTATTGGTTTATTTCCCTAAACATTTTCAATCTGTAGTTGGTTAAATCTGCAGATGCAAAACTTGCAGATGTGAGGGGCCAACAGTAGTATAGCTTTTACATGAAGTTTTATATTTTCATTTCCTTTATAGTTAAGGAAACAACAGCAGACAAGAGATTTGCCTGCAATCTGCAAGCTGGAGGGGCTGCCTCATGAGCACAGAATACCTGACTCTTCCCAAGGGCACTCACCAGGCAGACTCTTCTCTATATTTGGACCGATGAATAAAAAGCAAGCCCACAATGTTGATTTGGTTTTGTCTGCTAGAAAGTCGGAAGATTATTAACTGCCTGACAGGAGCATCCTATCTGCTTTATGGTTATGGCTATCATTTTAATTATATATTGCTTTTCTGGCTTAAAAACCATCCTCCTGTGACTATGATTTTTCATTAATCCAGCATTTGATCAGATGCTAGAAAGCTCCTAGCAACTGTTCAGACTGAGGAGCTAAATGATCAGATTCCAGCCCAGAGGAAAGTGATTCCCACCCTTAAACCAAGCACAAGTATATCATATATAAAGTGAGGGTCTTCGTGGCAAACTGTGACTGATTTCTGATGCCATATCTCCCAGCTAACAGAAAGGCTCAGACAAAAAGAGAAATAATTGTATACATCTGAGGCAAGAATATACCTTAGAAACCAAGGCCCTTCGATGTTAAAGATACTTTTAGGATCATAAAGCTCCTTAGTCATGAATTAAGAATAGAACAGATTTATCTTGACTCACACTTTTCAAGTGACATACTGAAAGGTATTTCAGATATTCTTCAAAACCTACCTAGGAATAAAAAGGAATCCCAAAATAAAAATTCTTAACATCTTATTCCAAACATAACATCACAGCCACCACACACACACACACACACACACACACACACACAATAATGAAATGCATTAACTACATTTGCAAGGGTCGGTCATCTACAGAGCTTCTAAGATGAAATTCCTTTCCAGAGGTGTTCACTGACTGAGATGAGTACTGTAGAGTGGAAAAAGATTTTATAGACCACAAATCACAATAGCTGAATGAAAATGTTTCCACTGAAAATACTAGAAATATATGTTAAGCAAAAAATTAACCAACATGTATAACTCAATTAGGATGAAAGAGAAATACTTCACTGAAAGTTCTGGGTTGGTCCTGTAAAAATTTACAATATCACGCGAAGGGAGGTGAATGTGAAGAGCTCTCACCACAAAAATGGTAACTACGTGAGGTAACGTGTGTTAGTTAAGTAGCTAGACTTAACGTGTGTTTGTTAAGTAGCTAGACTTAACCGTTCCACAAAGTATAAACACTTCAAAACATTGTGTTGCAAATACTTACAATGTTATCCATCAACTTTACTGTTTTTTAATTTAAGAAATTCATAATATTAGCCAGCTATTCAATTTTTTTTTTAAATGTTGAGTATCTTGTGACCCTTGCCATTTGTCACCTTACACAGAATATTCCAGACCACAGTAAAGAATTAGCGCTTTCTCTAACTCAGTGGTTCTCAATCTTCCTGATGCCCTGACCTTTTAATACAGTTCCTCATGTTGTGGTGATCCCCAACCATAAAATGATTTTCGTTGCTACTTCATAACTGTAATTTTGTTACTGTTATGCATCTTCATGTAAATATCTGATATGCAGAATGTATTTAAGCAACCCCGGTGAAAGGGTCATTCAATCCCCAAAGGGGTTGTGACCCACAGGTTGAGAACCGCTGCTCTAACTGAACTAAAAAAGGCCAACTGTTTGCTATGAAAAATGGCGACCACCTGCTATTAATATGAAACTGGGAACAAGCAGTGTAATGACATTTAGCAAATTAATGCCCCCTACCACTTTCTGAAAGGATGAGGATAAGTGACATTTCACAATCTGCTCAAAAAAACCCCATAAGAAACAGATTTGTTATCTTATTACTGATAACGACCTATGAGATTATTAAACACAGATATTGTGCCCCTACAGTCTAGTTTAAGCATTGAAGGAATTCCTTTTCAAGCCTCGCTAGTTTTCCCCCTTTTCTTTTTGTCTGGTGTCAGATGAATGCAGCACTAATGATAACATGATCAAGGCAGAGCTGGCAACCGGCTGAAACACTTATAAAAAGACTGCCTGGCTGTCTCTGCAACAAGCTATCTTTTGTCCTACTGGAGCTTTCTGTCACCTGAGGTAGCCTTCATCTCCAAGAGATGAAATACAACATAAAACTATTAATTGATCTATTAGCCAAACACTTCAGCCATCTTTCCCAGTTTGGTTGGTAGAATGATGTGGCCACCAACTTACTCAGCTCTAAGCATATAACCACAATCTCAGCAAACTACACAATTCATGGTAGTCCCTAAAGGACTCTAAGACTTTCAATGTGCCTCTTCCCGACAGAAGAAATACACCAGGCTCTAAGTACATGCTAACTTGTTAAGTTAAATGCTAAAATAATTTAGCCATCTGAAGAACAAAACAAACTTTATCTATTTATTTATTTATTCAACAAGCACCCAGTGAAAACCTATTTTATGTAAGACCCTCAGACCCTGAGCTGGACATGGCAGACCACGATAAATCATGTCTACTGCATCTCATTCAATGACCATAAACCATAACCCTGAAGCTCCCATTTATACACAGAGCTATAAAATTAGTAAGAATCCATTCCTGTGTATAAATGCTGTTCTTCGGGAATATACAAATTGGGGTAGAGGACAGTACACGCATTGTAAACAACCATAAGAAAAGGTAATATATATAAGGACAGCTGCAAGGAAAATAAAGGATCTGGATTGGAACTTGAAATCTAGATGAACAGGATTTAGATGGGCAGAAATACCAACAAAAGCCATCACAAGAAAGGAGACGATAAACAGAGACAAAGAGGAGGGAAGAAAGGAGGCCCCATCAAATAAATCAGCTGAGGAGGGAATTACAGTCAGATGGCCAGAAAGTAAGTGGGAACTGGTCTGCAGGAAGACTTAACTGGCTAAGAGGTCTGGACTTCAGCCCGTCGGCCCTGAGGGGGCCTCTACAGGTTGTTGAACACATTAAAAACAGTATTTTAGGAAGAGTAATCTTAGTGTGTAGGTTAGACTAGAAAGAAGGCAGCCGCTAGTAGGGAAACCATAAACAGATTGTTGAGAAGACCCAGGTGTGAGATAACAGGCCCTGCACGTGCTGAATAACACTTAGGTTTCCACCAGCATTTTCTGAATGTCATCTAAAGCCAAGGTATAAATTCCGGCGAGAGGGCAGTGTACTACAAAACTGAAAAAAAAGAACCATGCTACAAATCTGGGGAATATACGAGCAGGAACACAACGCACACCACGGCCATGCCAACACAATCTCCACATACAAATAACCACAGACAGCACGTGATTTGGAGACATGACACTGACACATTTAAGAGATCAAATACCCTATTCTACAATAAAATTAATTAAAGAGAAAAATACAATTTTAAAAAGAGAAAAATTGGGATATATCATCATGAGGTCTTGGAGTCGTTTTCTTTAACCATCAGTCTCAGTGTATGGTTGGAAATCTGGTGTTGGAGAGAATTACGCTGCCATCTCAACGGGAAAATATACCTAGGAGTTTTCTCAAGTCTAACTTGACACCCTACCAATGTCCTTCCGTCAAAAGTCCAAATTTGTTACAGTCTAACAACAAATTTTAAGTCCTTTATCCGAAACGAAAGACTATCATATAAGACCACTAACCTTACAAAAACCATGATGGGTCTAGATATACATTTTAAAATATTCCAGTTTTAATGTTTGCTCAGTATTTCCCTATAATGTCCAAAATGTAAGTCAAAGTAAACTGTACTATATTCTTACCTCATGATGTAACTAGCTTTCTGATCTTAAAAGCAGCCTTTTATATCTGATGCCCAAGATTTCTAAGGTATGCACTAAAAGTTAAAATTCTACATTCTCCTTTGAGGAGGAGTCCATCTTTTCAATGAGTGCCTAAAATAGCCCAGGAAGTAGTCAGAAGCACAAGCCCTGGCCCCAGTTACTGGGCCCAGGCCGGGCAGGCTCCTTAAAGCTTCTGTGGACACTTACACAACATGGAAAATGTATCCAAAGGGGGATGGAGAGAAATCCCCCAGAGAAATCTCCCAAATCAGGAGACTGGGAAAACCACTTCTAATAACAAAGATTAATACAAACTGATAGCTGTATGGCAATTTAGAACTGATAAAGTTCTTTTGTAATACTTATATCATTTAATTCTCAAAACGATGCTAGGACTTAATTAAATTCTCAAAGCTATGCCTAGAATACTGCATAGGCGAAAAATAGTAAAATAAATAAACCCTGCCAAAATTATCACCCCAACTTCATAATGGAGCATACCGATGGGTCACCGAAGTGAAAGGAGGCCAAGTGACACAGCCGATAAATGGCCAAGATGCTGTTTTTTTTATTTTTCTTTATCAACCACTCTACCATTATAAACACAACTACCTTCATCATCTTCCCTACAAAGTTACACGAGGCTCTACTGAGCACTGTTATAAAACTCCGTGGCACTTGTGCCCACAGCCCACATCGCACCTAGCAGTGGCCATGGAGAAACAGCTGTGCCTGAGGGCGTACAAACTGCTGCTGCTTACGGGCAGGAGCATGAAAGAAAAAAACTTACAAGGAAACAGCATAGGTTCAAACAGGTTCAACGGCATAGGTCCACTTATACGTGGATTCTTTTTTTAAGCAAAAATGGATCAAAAATATAGTATTTGTGGGAAGCAAAAACCACCTAGATAGAGGGCCAAATTTTTGCAGATATGGGATCTACAGGGCTGATTTGGAGACTTGAATATTCACAGATGTGGACATACAAAGCTGGTCCTAGAATCCATCCTGGAGAATACAGAAGGATGACTATTTATAACAAGTACAACAGAAGTAGTTGTGGACTGAACACCCTGAAGGCAGGGATTATGTCTTTAAGTCACCACATGACCACAGCCCAGCCAAGTGCCTGGAAGTACTTTCAGAGATGTTCCCCAAAACCTTGGTGCGTGGCTGGGAGAACAGGAAGAGTCCCTCTGGCTCCTGACAGACACGGGTAGGTTTAACTAAATGCGTATTCTGTACTCTTCAACTTTCTTTTATGGATCAACTATGGGGATTTCAAGCATTGAATTTTTGACAGAGAAAGGTGAGTAGGAAAAAGTCTATTTCTGCAGTTTCCCTTTGTACATCTGTCTCTCTGTTTAACCTCGTGTATTTCTACGTGTCATTTTCTCCATCTCTCTTGTGCCAAGAGCTAGCTCTGGGCAGGCAGCTTATTATTAATATTTCCATTTCTCTTGATCTGGCCTGACCTCCTCTAACTTTACAAACTGAACCATATCAGTAGTATATTACAGATCAGCCAAGGGCCAGTAATGGTACGTTTCCAAGATATAGCAGAGGGAAGTGTGTGGCCACCCGTGACTCCTGGGCCCACGGCCGCCCAGCCAGCACGGCCCTTCCTGACCCAGAGTCTGAGTCGTGCTACGCGATCCTCCCCAGCACAGCACTCTAGGCGAGCATGACCGACCATCCAGAGTTGGCTGGCAGTTTGCCAGAGCACTATCTATCCAAGCTGTCAGACATGGTATGGGTGAGAGAAGAGAAGAGCAAAGGAGAATAATTAAGGTCAGCAGATACTACCATAGATTAAGCACCAAAAGAAGCACTGCCCATCCTCAGACAATGAATCAATGGTTACAAGGGCAGGAGAAAACAGACAGAAAAGGTGGGGCAGATTGGGATTTTCACAAATTCAGACTAAGTGGTCTCGGGAAGTTTGCCCAGTACCTAAATGGACACACCGGTGTTGAAGCAAGAGGAGAAAGCAGCCCCACCCTGGGAATGGGGCACTGACAGGACCACGGGAAATGGTCCCAGGATGTGTCCACACCCATCTGAACAGGGCTAGAAGCCAGCCCAGAGCATCACTGAAGAATCAGCTTCAGCCACAGTTCAGCAAACACAATTTTCAGATCACACTGGAAGGAAAGGCAAGAACTATTTATACAGGATCCTATCAAGCCCAGCAACCAACCTTCAAAATGCAAACGGGTCAAAGCAGACAGCGCCAATAGAGCCAAAAAAAGGCCTAAGGAACTGCAAATCAGTACAGTCTCTATACAAAACGGAATGGAGATTCCTCGCAGAATTAAAAGTAGATCTACCAATCCCTCCCCAAAGTAAAAGCAGTCATTTTATCAAAAAAGCCTGCACATGAGTATATATTACAGCACAATTCCCAATCACAAAGACGTGAAATCAACCCATGTGCCCATCAGATTCTGAGTGGACCAACAAAATGGGGTACAAGTATACTATGGAGTACTACTCAGCCTTAAAAAGGAGTGAATTAACATCTTTTGCTGCAATTTGGATAGAACCGGAGGCCATTATCTTAAGTGAAATTTCTCAGAAATGGAAAAATATCATGTGTATTCTCTAGTAATGTGGAACTAAATCAATGGGCACACAGAAGCAGAGAGAGAAGAAAAGGCCATTGGAAATCCAGAAAGAGGAGCAGGAGGGAGGGGTCAAAACATACCTAACGGTACAGTGAACACTATTCAGGTGACAGGTACCCTGATAGCCCGACTTGAGCATTATAAAAGCCATCTGTGCACCAAAAACATCTGCACCACCCAGCCTTAACATTTGGAAATTTTAAAAAGGGGGGAGGGGGTAAGAGAGAGGGGAAAAAGAGGCTCAAGGAAGTCAAAGGTATGGGCTGCTCAAATTATTTTTATTTTCCTCTTCCCATCAAAGTCCTATGAGAAACCAAAAGTCTGTGGTAGAAGTAAATAAAAAGTGATTTGGGAAATAGAAACAGCACATCAAGCTTACCCTGGAGCATCCCGACGCGGGCTGACTTGCACCTGCTGAGAAAGACCTCTCTCCTCCTCAACCATCTAGAGCAGTGGTTCTCAACCTTCCTAATTGCCGCGTTGTTACAAATGGAAAAAAGGGGTCACAACCCACAGGTTGAGAACCACTGACCTGGAGCCTCGGGCCCTTTCACAGGAGATGACTTCTGCTCCCATAACCCTTCTTTTCTAATCTGTCTCCACCTCCATCACCCAAATCAAGTAAAATGTGTTAAACTTTATCAACTATCCAATAGAACACCTTTGATAGGAGTTTATTAACTATAAACCCAATCTGACCTAAATAACTGAATATCTCTGTCAAAATAATAACCAGCAATTAAGTCAGCAAAACCAAAAACCTGTCCTATCCATAACTTTTCTTCATCCTCTGCATGCAACAAATGATAATTTCATGTATCACCTTCAGGGCTTTTGTTATATTGGCCACCATTTAAGACTTAATGCTACTTGATATTTTTCTTTAAATTAGCTCATGTCCAGGCACAGGGGTCACACCTATAATCCTAGCACTTTGCTGGTGGTCAAGGCAGGAAGACTGCTTAAGGCCAGGAGTTTCAGACCAGCCTGAACAATACACTGAGACCCCATCTCTCCAAAAAAATAAAAAAATAAAAAGAAGTCTTGATATGACCACTGTAATTAGAAAACCAGATTCAACGACCATATAAATGAAAGATAACAGGGAAAATATAAGGAAAACAATTTTTAGTTAAAAACTGTAGCCTGGCCCAAGGTTCTGAGCTAAGACATGCTCCCTTCTCCTTGGTAAGAAGACAGATAAACTGCTAGTAGTTAAAAGCAAAGAATCAGCAATGATGCTGACCGTAACCTACGGGGGGAGTCACATGAAATCCACAGCAAGAACTCTTGGGGTGAACTTCTGGCCTCCCTATCTACTATTACGCGATATTAGGAAAGTTATTTGTACCTCTCTGTGCCTTAGTTTCCTCATCTATAAAAATGGGACTGTTGATAGCACCCCCCTCATAAGGTTATTTTAAGTTTAAATGAGTTAACATGTACAGTGCTTAAATCCTCTATCTGTTAAATAAAAAGCATACCCACTACAACGTTTGGTTCTGCTAAAGAGTCCACCTGCGTGGTAACGAGTAGAGCATCACTGCAAATGGCACTGTCCACTGTGTGATAAAAATTCCAGAACACCCATAAATCAAACCCCCGGCTGTGTCAGGGACACACGCCAAAGGAGGCCAGAGAGAGAGAAAGCTGAGATTCCGCTCCAGGTGAAGGGAATGCGCTCTGCATCTCCCCTGCTTCAGCTATGCCAGAGACTTGACTACTACTGAGTTCAGTCACCTTTGCAAACTGCACTAGGTATATCAATGATGAACAAAAGTCTAATTCAAGGGTCTAGAAATCTAATGATGAGTCAGATATACAATTATTAAAACCATAATATGATTAAAAAAAGGATGCATGGAACTTTAGAAAGTATACCTATGGAGTTGGAAAAGCCTTCGGGAGAGGGGAGGAGGGACTGGAGATGGATCCAGGAGCCTGAGTAACTACTCGTCCACCAGGCAAGGGAACAAGCACTCCAGACACAGGGGATGAAGGTGCGAAGCCCCACGGGGCAGAACAGGCAGAATCCAGGCTCTGGCAAAACACACGAGTACCTGAAGAGTGTCCTCAACGTCTGCTATGCTAACAAAAAACTCACTGAATATGCAAGTCGGTCAACAGGGAAGTCACCAGATACCGAGGCAATGATTTCTTGCCGCATCCCTCCCAGATGGCACAAGTGTGGAGCATCAGTAACAAAAGGGTCTGCAGAGAGGTGATCTGGTGAGCGGAAGCCAGGTTACCAGCAGCAAAGGGAAGAAAGGCTTTTTGAGATAGCCTGAAAAATAGGTGACAACAATATGACACCAATGGGGCCCCCCGGAAGCAACTCCACAGAGCGAGTGCATGGCTGAGCAGCACGTCAGTGGGTGTTTCTGAATGACAAATCTCAAGGGATGTCTGGAAGAAAATCAGGGGTATCAACCTAAAAAATAGCTAACTGTTCATTAGTTTAGGGCACAACATCCAAAGAAACCAAAGAAAAGGAGTTATGGACGTCAGTTTACTTTCTCAGTGACCCTACTGATGCCTCAAATATCCAGAAATGATAGTGCCAGCATCGGGGACTCGCCATAGGACAGTGCTCAGGCACAGCAGCTCTGAATTCAGTATGGTCATGCTTGTAATTGATAGAAAATATATTTTCTCACAAAATGAGGAAAACAATTATTAAACTTGAAAAATATGATTTTTCTTTGTTTGTCATGATAGATATGGCCTAAAATTCAAGGAAATACAAAACACTTCTCTCTTCAGACAGTAGCCTTCAAATATTCTCAATCACTAAGCCTGAAAGTTAGAGCTAGGGATGTGGCTCTGTCAGACCCAGGACCCGGTCCCTGACACAGCAGCAAGAAGGCATGTGACGGGGGGGTGGGGGGTGGGGGGGGGGAGTGTGTGTGTCTGTGTGTGTGCATGCGCCCACACAAGTGCCGCAGGTCGTGGTAGAGGGACAACTCGAAATAGATTAGTACTATTACTTAAGACCTATTACTATTACTTAAGGAAGGCTTCACTGACTAAAAAAAAATTCAGCACAGAGACACTCTAATGCTGATATCCTATCTAATGCCAATATCTCACATATCCACATACCACAGCAACCTTTTTAAATTATTTATTTAAGAGACAAGCTGTTGCTCGGTCTCCGAGGTTGCAGTGCTGGGTGTAATTATAACTCACTGTAGCCTCAAATTCTTGGGCTCAAGCAATCCTCCTGCCTCAGCCTCCCCAAGTTCTGGGACTACAGGCAAGCACGTGCCACCACATCAATCCTCGAGAAGCTTCTGAGGGGATCCGCTGGAAGACGGCGGCAGGGAGCCAGGGCTGAGGGAAGACCCAATGGCCTCAGGGAAACGGGTCAGGAAAAGGAACACTTGTGACAACCCTCAAAATTGACCAAGCCCAGTTAGAAGGCAGAAGCACAGGCCAGGAAGCATTAAGTGCTGGAACTGGCATGTGGAAGGCAGATGAGGGCGACTGTGACTTCACCCTCACTCGGCTCCTCTGGGGTTTCCTTTAGGACTCTTCACCATATAGACTCGCCCCTCCCTTATCCATCCACTTACCAAGCATTTCTCTCTTTTTTTTTTTTTTGAGACAGAGTCTCACTTCATCGCCCTCAGTAGAGTGCTATGGCGTCACACAGCTCACAGCAGCCTCCAGCTTCTGGGCTTAGGCGATTCTCTTGCCTCAGCCTCCCAAGTAGCTGGGAGTACGGGCACCCACCACAACGCCCGGCTATTTTATGTTGCAGTTTGGCCAGGGCTGGGTTTGAACCCACCACCCTCGGTATATGGAGCCGGCACCCTACTCACTGAGCCACAGGCGCCGCCCTGCTCTCCTTTCTTAGTCTCTCTTACCGTCTTTGCTCATTTCTCCTACACAATTTTATTTTCTCACTCTTGGTTTGTGCCCTTAGGGAGCTAAAGCATATGTGATGCATTGGAGCTGTTCTGAAGTTCAAGACAGGTTAACTGAGCATTTCCTATTTCTGCCTCTAAAATCCCACCCCTACCACCTTGCTTCTGGTCTGACTTCCTTTTTATTTTCTCAAGATAATCAGCAGCACTTCAGAAAAAGGGTTCCCTCTCCAATTTGGCAAATATATTCTTACGGCTTCTACTCTATGCTCACGTTACTGCCTTGTGAATCTTTTACCTACTTCTCTGATTGTTAACTTTGTGAGCAGAGGTAACAACGGGCACCAAGGACGCCACATAGTTTGTCACGTGTGCTTTGTGGTGAGACATAAAAAACTAATTTTTCCCAGAAAGTAAAACATTCTGCTTCAGCAAAGCAGATCAGCACTGATGCTCTGGTCCCACACTGCAGAGTTAACACGGATGACGGTCCAGTGAATTACTAGGCCTCCCCACTGAAGACAGATTTCCAAGGGTCTCCTAGCCCGATTTTTCTATTTTTCTAATTATTTCCCAGTGATGCAGCTAAATAATATTTATCTCTGAATTCCATTTGGATTTTAAAAGTCCACACTTCTAACTTTTCGATCCATTACCTCTTTGCCTACTCTTCATCCTAAGTGGTTTACTGCTGTCTGGATCTACCATTAAAATCACTAAATCTCTCAGAGGAAAGGAGGTGAACACATATAAGGGAAACCTTATCAAGCCTCTTTCTACTAACCACATTGTTTTGTATTATTTTTCTTTTTTCCCTAGAATGGAAAGAAGATGGCAGAAAATTACAGTATCATCCCTTATTCACACACGTTGCTAAAATAAGTGAGTATAAAACAGTAAGATACTTTGAGAGAGCAAGAGACCGCATCCACATAATTTGTATTATAGTATACTATTAGAATTGTTCTATTTTATTATTGTTATTAATCTTTCACTGTGCCTAATTTAGAGATTAAACTTTATTATAGGTACACATGAATAGGAAAAAAGTCGTTTCCCAGGTGCAGAACTATCTGTGGTTTCAATCATCCACTGATTCTGGACCATATCCCTAGGGATACGGGAGAACTGCTGTATTTACAATAAGTTCCAGGTGTATAATTTTCTGTGAGGGCATTCAAATATTACGGGCTGAATCCAAGTTTACTGACTTCACTGGTGTTAAAAATAAAAGTAAAATCATTACCTATAACCGTAGATCTCTGGACTTGTTGCCTAGTTTATTAATCTGAATCTGGACAGAATCTAAAACTGTTCTTCACAATTCCACAGAGAAGATTAACTAGCAGACTTTACTTCTACTGGAACTAGTTCCCATCTTTAAACTAAATCCCTCCTGCTGAAATTGAATCCTTAAAAAATTTAATCCTATACTCAGATTTCGCTAGAAAAGAGCCAGTCGTAACCCTCTGCATCATACTTCTTCACATAGTTGGAGAAGGTAATCCCCTCAGATTTTTCCTCTTTTAACTAAGTAGCAGCATTACAGAGCAAAATACATCTTTACCCAATTTTTCAAATGCAATGTGGGTCTTTCTTATACATTTAAACTCTAAACTCTTGATTCATTTAAATTCTATGAACCTTAGTTTCTTCCTCTAAAAAAAAAAAATGCAGCCAATAATACCTGCCCTTTTATTTGTCTTTTAAGCAAACTAAATTATATACCTAAAAGTATTTTTAAAGAGGTAAAAACAACATGCCCATTCCAAGAATGCATGAGAGCAAATGAAGGAGAATGGCCTGGGCATAGCACAGCTTAGGTTAAAGTCACGCTCTGTCTGTGTGCCCTGCACTACACTAAAGCTAATTCACTCTGTGACAGCCTCCAGGTTTGAATCTAATGAAGACTGACTTCATGATATGTAGCAGGTTAAGAATTCTTCTACCACCATACTAAAAAATAATAACTAATGCATTAAAAAGCTTGTGTTGGCTGTAAGCAGGGGACCCTGAATCTCTGATCTAGCATTTACTGGTTTAGAACCTTGCGAAGACTACATATGGTATGTAGAGACCGTATAGGGACAGGTGAGAGTGGTATATAACTTTTATGTTCCCCATCACTAAAAAGAGGAAAAGGCCACTGTGAGGATTAAATAAGAGTTAGGTAAAGCTCTGGCACTTGGGGAACATATCTTAGAGGCACTCAGATACAATCAGGACCAGTGAGGGATACATCTAATACACAAAGTGAAAGAAAAATTAAAAACAAAAGATGTATATGTAGCTTACCCATCAAGTTGCAATAACTATTTAAGCAATAATTTTTTTGCCAATGGGTCCATGAGAATCAGCCCTTTTCTCTTGAGTATGGCTCTAATGAGTTCTCTGTAATCCTTGGTAACAGATTTTCAACATTTTCAACTGGTTACAGTTTAAGTCATCTTCTTTATTAATCAGGCCCAGGCAAGGTTTGAACCCACCACGGGGGGGGGGGGGGGTAGCGCACTAACCACTGACATACGGTGCCCAGCTTAAGTCATCTTCTTTAGAGGTGACAAGCAATAAAAGATCCTTATACAGCAACAGTTCTCAACCTGCGGGTCACGACTCCTTTGGGGGGGGTCAAATAACCTTTTCACAGGGGTCGCCTAAGACCATCCTGCATATCGGATATTTACATTACGATTCATAACAGTAGCAAAATTACAGTTATGAAGTAGCAATGAAAATAATTTTATGGTTAGGGGTCACCACAACATGAGGAACTGTATTAAAAGTTGAGAACCACTGTTATAAAGCAATCTAAATGCACAATCCTTCTAGATTTTCACCCTAGTTTTTCACAGTTCTCTCGCCTATACCTAATAGCAAGTTTTTGTTAAATCACCTTTACAAGACTTTTGAAAGCATTCAGTTTATTTTTCACCGAAATAACAACATGACATTTAATTAAATCATATAACAGAAACAACTGACAAGTTAGCAAACAAACTCAACAGAGTCTTGATAAGAATCTGTCATAAGAGATCAGATAAGAAATGCAAAGGCATGGATGCATCAAAGACTCTACTGGTAATGTGCCAAGCAAGTTTTATGAAGGAATGGGAAGTTATTAACTCCAAGAGGTAGATTCTATGGAGGTCAGGCAAGAGTTTATACTGCATAAATCATCATCATCATCATTATTCTACTCTAATCCTATACAGTTGAATTTGTTCTTAGAAGATTCCACATAAATTGTTACCCTTCCCTTAATCAAATGATAATCTAATAAAAGTTGATCTAAACCCCTTCCAGCCAGCTATAAAATAAATTTCCAACTTGGCCAAACCCAGTCAGATGTCTTGAGATCTGTCTGCAGTCATTCTAGTTTACAAGAGACAAAGACAGGGAAAGACCTAAGAGTATGAAACACAAGGCCTATTCCCAACTGACGCACCTGGTTCACATGCCTCTGGGAACAACAAAGAGCTCTGTAAACAAGACGTGTGTGCATTTTGTGCGTGCTAAGCTCTGCGTGGCCCCCATGTACTCTACTGGATAAACGAAGATGCTTCAGCTGTGACCAGTCGTGTTCCATGCAACTCAAACTGCTAACTCTAAATAATTAGCCCTCCAAAACCACCACTCCTCAAAGACCACATAGCTGCAATCTGGTATGTGTCAAACAGCGGAGGAGTCTTAAGACCAAATCTGGTAATGCTAATAAAGGACTGAAGATTTTAAGTGATTTACATGTTACTAAATCAGAGATGATTCAAAGTTATCCCTGTGATAGGGTGTTCTCACTCCTCTGGTTTCTGGGATGTTTTCTTAGGTGAGAAAGGAGCATGCAATACACCCCTTCGCCCTCCATTTGCAACGTGTGTAATCCACGGAGCAGTGCCGGCTAAAAGAACAGGCAGAGAACAAGAACGGCCACTCTAATACTGGGGTCAGTACAGGATTGAAGAAACAAACTCATCCATTTGTTTAAGTATTGTCTGTGGCTGACTTCACACTACAACAACAGAACCAAAAGTTACAAGAGAAACTACAGCACACAAAGCCTCAAATATTCACTATCTGATCCTTTATAGGTTGCTGATCCCTGTTCTAACAGAAAATACAGTACCTGAACACCCCCAGCCCATTGGGGGGCCCCCCCCCCCCCCCCCCCCCGGCCCTTCTAACTGAGAACCTTAGTGCAGGGCTGCTGTGAGGGAGCTCTGGGGAAATCACAGATGCCTGATCTTCACACACAAGGCACTGCCCTAGCAGCAGGTCTATAGCTTCAGGGAGCTCCTGTTTGGAGTCCTGCAGCTCTATGTACTGCTCTTTGAAGACAGTGCATGTGCCACGTCTTCCCTGAAGCCTCCGCAGCCTGCCATGGGTTGGACTGGTGCACCTCCTCCTGTGCTCCCACTAGGCTGTGACCTGTATGCAGAGGACCCCTGTCTGCTTGTTGGCCTGTATCGGACATGTAGTTGCACAGAACTGGGAGGTAGCCCGAGGCTTATAGGGAGGACTGCTGCACAGTTCTGTACTGAAACCAACTGTTCCTGCCTTGACAGCAACTATAAACACATCCTTAAAGGGTATTTCGTCCCTAGGCTTCAAAATTAGACTCACCCCTCTGCCATCAAAACTTCATTCCCTGAAAGTGGCCAATTTTGTAGTTGGAGGTGGCTAGAGGCAATGCTTAGGGAATGAACACTGTTTCATGGGACAAATGTCTGTCCTCAAAGAAGCACAAGTTCAAATGGCAATTTCAGATGCTCTACAGACAGCTTTAAGAGCAGAATTGAAGTATATCTTCATGTAGTGAGCCCCACACCTTGCTGATCAGTAATCAGAATGTATCTCAGGATATTTTATAAAATGAGTTTCTCAGGTCCCATTTGTAAGTCTCATTTAGCAGGTCTGGGGAGGAGTCTATGAAATTTTTTTCCCCAAATTTTAATTTTGATATTATTTCAAACTTACAGAAAAATTGCAAGCATGGTCTCAGAGAGTCCCAAATACCTTTAATCAGAGTTACTAAATGCTGGCATTTTGCCCTATTTGCCTTTTATATCCTCTCTCTATATCATGTTTTCTGAATTAAGTTACATATATCATGCCCTTTTACCTCTAAATATGTCAACACAGATTTCCTGAAAACCATGACTTTCTATTACATAACTGTAGAAGAATGTTCCCTAAATAACTTTGAAGGATGAAGTGATGGTTAGTTTCCTATCATTGACAAAATTCAGAAAATATTAAAAACAGATGACCAGTTGAAGGGGTTCCCACCTGTAACCCTAGTACTTTGGGAGGCTGAGGCAGGAGGATTGATTGAGCTTAGGAGTTCAAGACCAGCCTGAGCAAGAGTGAGACCCAGTCTCTACTAAAAATAGAAAAATTAGCCAGGCACTGTGGCGAGCAACTTTAGTTCCAACAAGTCAGGAGGCTGAAGCAAAAGGATTGCTTGAACCCAGGAGTTTGAGGTTGCTATGAGCTAGCCTGACTTCACAGCATTCTAGCCTGGGCAACAGAATAAGATTCTGTCTCAAAACAAACAAAATAAAATAAAAGCAGATGGGAATCCCCAAAGTAAGTACTGGTGCAGAACAATAAAGCAGCAACTGATCATTCTGATGACTTTTCTGAGGAAAAACATACCAAGATGAATGCATGAATTCTTTTGCTCATGAAACAAAAATTATTTCAATGAATTGGAATAGAACACTACCATTTAAAGAAGTATTCAGCTTCACTAAGTTTGGGGGTTATGTGGTGGGCAACCTCCAAATGGCCCCAATGATCCTTGCCTCCTGAGATTCACTCCTGCGGATTCCCTTACCCTTGGGACTGAGCTGCACCGAATGACTCGCTTTTAACTTACAGAATACAGCAAAAATGATAGGCTGTCACTGTGAGAGAAGGGCATGGACTATGGTTTTATGGACTTGGGTGTGCCCTCATTTGGTACCTCTGATAGAAGTCATGTTGCAGAGGTTTGCACAGTGAGGCCCACAGGGTGAGAAACTCAAGTCTCTAGTCAACAGCCAGTGAGTGAGGCTGGAAGTGGACCCTCCCCAGTTGAGCCTTGAGATGCCTGCAGCCTTAGCCAACACCTTGACTGCAGACTTGAGAGATCCTAAGTCAGAGCCACCCAGATAAGCCAAGTGTAGATTCTCAGAAACTGGGAGATAACAAATGTTTGTTGTTTTCCAATGCTAAGTGTGGGGGTCATTTGTTATCTAGCAATAAACATAGGTATGGTCAAGATGGAGCACTGTAAGTAAAAATATGTCTGATTTCATGGTGGAGTAATAAAAGGGCCAAAGGCAGGAGGTGGATCCTTTTCCCATCCCTTTCTTGACTGAATCCTTCCTACTAACTTTAAAAAATATTTTATTCTTAAAACACATGTGCATAGTTTAAAAAATCAAGCAGTAGAAAAATAATGTGGACAAAAAAATTTATCCCCACTTTGTCACCAGATCCCCATATTGGAGGCAATTTTGTTGATCATTCTTTCAGAGGTTTTTTTCTTCTTCTTCTTCTTCTTTTTAATATCATAATAGGATACTTCTGGAATTCTACCTTCTTGTTTTTAATAATCTATAATCTATCCTGTTCTACATCTTGAAAGATCATTTGATAATCATGGTGATGGCCCCATATCAGGAAGTGATGAGAGTTCTTTTTTTTTTTTTTTTTCCCACAAATGGCTATAAGAATTCTGTTGTATGGACAGGATAATTCATTTAGCAAGTCCCCTAAACCAGGATTTTGTTTTTTATACCATTGCTCGGGTTGTGTGTATCTCCTCAGATACATGTGAGTATATCTGGGAGACAAATTGGAGTTCTCCAGTGGCTGTTAAACATACACTCTAGTTAAGCACACAAAGCCCTCCTCGCCACTCTCTCCCCTCCCCGCTTCAGTCCACATTCTACCCCTGTCCTCCCTTTCCCATTAAAAATGTTGATGGAATTGTCTATACTGGCAGTTTTCTTGCCTCTAGCTACCCAAACCACTCCCAATTAGCTGCTGGCTCTATTTATCCACTAAAATGTTTCCTTCTAAGGCCACCCATGACTGAGGCCATGCTGTTAAATCCAAGGAGCATTTCCTGGTCCTCATTTTTGTTTAGTGCTGCTGAGGAAGTAAAATTTTAATGTGATGTAATTGGAACTAATTTAAATTCAAATGCCCACAGATAGCTGGTGGCTGCTGTGGGCCCGGTGCACACCCATAGCCTCAGCCGCCATCTATATGCAGACCACACACACATCTTTATTTTAGCCCAGACTTTCCTCTGAACTCCACATTCACGTGACCAGTGCCTACCTGACATCTTCTAAAGCAAAGCTATCTTCCCATCTAGTGAGCTGCACAGGCATTCACATAAGTGCATGGTTCAGGGGCCTCTGAGAACCAAGTCTGGGTGGCCTCATATTCTAATCAGTTCTCATATTTGTCTACTTCTCTGCATTTTGATCACCTTCACATGAACCCATCACAGAAACCACTGGAACAACCTCCTCACTGGCCTCCTGATGCTCCCTCTGACCTCACCCCCAATCTGTCCTCTATGATTGCATGTTTTGGTCAACTTTGATGATCAGAAAGGTCTTTTGACATTTTGACACACCTTACCCCACCTTGTTCCTTCTGGTCAGCGGTCCTGGGTCTACCTTCTAGAGTCAGAACAAGCATGGCAATAGTGAAAGCAGCTACCATTTACTGCATTTTGTGCCATCACTCTGCTGGGCACTGTACAAATTGTTTTCATAACAATTTCATGAAGTCGATACTAATATTATCTCCATTTTGTAAGGGAAGACTCCATAACTTAGAGAGGGAGAACAATTTATCTGCAGTTGTCAGAGCATTCTGATGGCTCCTGGGTTGTTCGATGTCTCTACTGGTGCTTATGGTTTATCAGGATGCTCAGGTCTTTGCCACATCAGGTGTGGTCAAAGGACAGGCAGCAGCAGCTTCACCTGGGAGCCTGTTTTAACAAGGCAGAAGCTAGGGCTCCACCTTAGACCTGCTGAATCAGAATCCACATTTTAACAAGATCCCCGGGAAATTCACAGACATATTAAGAGTCTGAGAAACACCACTCAGTCTAACAAAGACACAGCTGGAACATCCACTTGTTAATTCATTAAACCAGCAAATAGTCCTTACACACCTACTATCCATCATACTAAGCATTGTATACACCAGGGATCCTTCACCCTCTCAAAGTTGAGGCTGGCATCCAGCACAAAGAGAGAGAGAGACAGAGAGACAGATGTGTGTAGAGCAGAGGGGCTGTGAGTGCTGGGTGGGACTTCGGCAGGGAAACAAGGAGGCAATGGTCAATATCACTTGGGCCTGGCAGCTGGGGGTCGGGAAGGCTGCAAAAGCAAGCACTTGAGTCAGGTGTTAACGCAGGGAAGGTAGCTGCTGAGTAGTCAGGGAGAGGGGCTTTCTAAGCAGTGACAGCATGACCAAGGTGGTGGAGAAATTCAGAGAAAGAGAGCAGGCAGCAGAGGTGGCCAGAGGGCTCACCCCTTTGTTCTGGACAGTACTGTTAAAGCAGCCCCTGGCTATATAAGCTTCTCTGGCAGCCTTGCTTCTGGCTCCAAGGAGCCAGGTCACTTTTCTCACATGGACTTGGTTTGGTCAGATTTTTTTCCCCTATACTTTCATGACTAATCTTTTAAGATAAATGCAAGTTTGCCCTGCATTTTACCCTGACTAAATTTTAACCTGTCCCTTTTGACCTTCCTATTGAAGCCTGTCAAGATCTTAGTGAATTTTTCCTCCAGCAGGCTCCTGCTAGGTGGGCATTTCCTGACATTCAGCGCTCCTTGCAGACTTTCATCTGTCAGAACAAGAACATTCATTCCACTGGTGACCCAGTGCCTCCTCTCCCCACTGAGTCTCCATATCCTCCCAGTTATAAAAGCCCATTTTCTAGAAGTAGAAAATGCCAGGTGCTTTCTCAGTCTCCCTAGAAGGTAGGGCATGAACTACATGTATTAACTAAATCCCAGCCAGTGGGGCTTGAGGAAGGTTTTCCTCCCTAACATAAGGAGACACAGTGAGAAGCTTCCCTTTGTGCTCCTTGCCTTTGGACACATGTGAGAGGACAGAGCACCTAGAGCTGTGGCAGCACCCGAGACCACGATGGAAGTCAACACATTAAGGGCGGCCAGATGAGAAAACAGAAGATGCTCACCTAGGTCCTCAGTGACATCACCAGGCTGTTCTCCCAACCATGGGACAGGCCCACTTATGAACTTGTTTACACTTCAAGTTCACTTAATAACTTTCACTCTTTATGTGGAACAACCCAGAAACATCTCAAGCTATGAATCTCATCTCATTCTTATGTTCTACCATAAATTACCTTCTCAACTAAAAATGTCAAATCTGCTGTTCATAATTCTACCTGCTCTGAAGGCTTTGTCTGGGCATATGTTTTCTTGCTTATATTTAAAGTTCTCCCAATTACACTGACCAGTTTTCTTATATATTTTGAGATCCTTTGTACTGATTGTTAGATTCCAGATTGTAAGCCTTGTGTAGAAACTCAAATTATGTTCTTTGAGATTCCATTAAACTATTTACTTCCTTTGCTTTTTGGTGACAAAGTCTTGACCTTCAACACAAGACACCACCACCCCGCTTAACGGGACTACCCACATCAGTGGAGAAGCAACCTGAGTCATTTCCTGTGGGCGCAGCTGCCCTGGAGCCTGTCTCACTCGGCCCCACGAGGCTGCTGGTCCCAGGCATCCAAGCTCCCTCTCAGTCAGATGCTCCCGGACTCTGGTGTCTCCCCCCCAGCCCTTCTGTGTCTAGATCTTGGCCCTTTCTAGAGTCGGCAATCAAGCCTGGCACCTCCACCCCCTCCCACCCAGACTCTAATTATTCTGCTCATACACAAGCCTGGGAAAGGAGCTAGAAAAAACTCTCCTGGGTGAGGAAAGGCTGTGAACCCTCACAGGGTATCATAACTATTTTTTTCTATCACACTTCATTTGCACGAGAAGCAGGGGAAGTTCAGGGTGAATGGTAGGCCTGATAAGTGACAGCAGATTTGCTCTCACATCTTGGAAATATGTGCCAAAGAGATGGCATCCTTCCTGCTCAGGCCTCCCGGCCATGCAGGCCTCAGCTGTCGTCTCCCCTGGCCCCAACTCCAGGCCTGGAGCCTCTTGTGGTCAGCAGCAGGTTTCCTCTGACCTGCCTGTGATCTTTCAGCCCAGACTAAGGCATGCAGCCTCCCCTGGAAAAGTCCAGATATACCCTCCATGGGAAAACCTTCCTGTCATGAATACGCCACCAGTAGCTCTGCATTTTTCTTTTCCCCTCGTGTCAAATTCTTCCACCCTCACCTCTGGACTCTAAGCCTCCTCAGGATATTTATTTTCCTGGCTCCCTTCTCAATTTATTTCCAGTCTATACAGGAATGTCTAATCCCCTCTAAAAAGTTAGAGCCTAGACTTTTCTCCTCGCAAAATGATCAGCTAGAATTTATAGGAAAAAATTAAAAAGGAAAACAAAAACATCCCTGACACTTGCACTTAAGTTTTCACATTTTACTGAATCATGTCTCATGCTAGATAAGAACCAAGCAGCCTCACAGGGCACAACTGAATAAAAACAACAGCAATTAACCAAAGACCCCCAAGGGCTGGGCCTGTGGGGCACTTTGCATCCCTGAGCTCTAATTCTCCCAGTGTTTCCCATTTTACAGATGCAGAGGTTGGGTCACCTGCCTGAGGCCCTACAGCTAATAAGCTTAGGTCTTAGGGTATAAAAGCCAAGGAGGGAGGCTTGGCCTCAAACCACTTTTTTTTCCATTTCTCTAAATTTCCATATTTTCTGGCACTCAAGGGAAGTATACGCCTCTGTGGCTTTTCCTAAAAACAGGCTTTTTTTTTTGTTTTTAAATTTCAAAAAACTACCATTTTGCTGGACTTGTTTCCTGCCCAGCTTTTGCTCCTACCCAGTGAAAAAGGGGTCCGAGGTGGGTGGGTAGGGGGAGATGAAGTGGGATGGGGGTAGGTGGGTAATATAGGCTCTGATACAGCACTGTGCCAGCCCAGAGAGGGTAATAATCAGTGTTTCAGAGCCCCTACGACACTTTTCTAGCAGATTCTTCTGTTTTTATTATTGTTTTCTCAATGTATACAGAACAGATTTTGAAGTTTTTAAATTTAATGACATCTCCTTTATTGGTTTCTTTTATGAGTTATTCTTTAAGAAATACTTGCCTAATGCAAAGTCTCAAAGATTTTTTATCTTATGTTTGTTTCTTTCCTGGAAGATTTATAGCTTTAGGTTTTCATTTGGGTCTATGATCCATTTTGGTATGAAGTGTGGGTCCATGTAACTTTTTTTGCATATGGATATCCACTTGTTCCAGAATACTTTTTGAAAATCCTGTTCTTTCTCTACTTCACTGTCTTTATGCCTTTGTCAGGTATATACATAAATGGGGACATTTCTGGACTCTATATTCTTCCCCGTAAATACTGTTCCTCCAGTGTTTTGATTAGTGTACTTTTATAATAAGCTTTGAAATCAGGCTATTCTTCCAATTTTGTTCTTCTTTTTCAAAGTTTTGGCCATTGTAGGTCCTCTGTATTTCCATATGAATTTTAGAATCAGGTTCATCAAATTCTACAAAAATGTCTTCTGGGATTTTATCAGGATTACACTGAATCCAGAGAATGGGGGACGGGGGGTGCCAAAATTTTTACTGAAAGGCCATATGGTAAATATTTTAGGCTTGGGGGCCTACAGTCACAATGACTCAACTCCGCCACAGTGCTACAAAGCAGCCACAGATAGCTCCAAATGAACGGGTGTAGCCTATTCCAAAAGGACTTCTTTTATTTTTGTTTTTTCTTTTTTTTAAAGATTCCATCAGACTTTTACCTGGATTGTGTCATCTGTAAATAAAAAGTTTCTTCCTCTCCAATCTGGATGCCTTTTATTTACATTTTTAATTTTTTTGCTTGATTGTACTGGCCAGAACCTTTAGTACATTGCTGCATAGAAGTGGTAGGAAGAGACTTCCTTGTATTGCTTCTTATATCACGGGAAAACATCCATTCCATCATTATTAAGTACAATACATCTGCAAATTTTCACAAACGCCCTTCATTAGTTGAGGAAGTTCAATAGCTGGATACTCTCCTGTAGTTCACTAGTGCTCTTTACATTTTTAAAAATTCTCTCTTGTCTCTGTGCTTCATGTTGGGTAAGTTTTATGGCAACGCCTTTAAATTTACTCACTATTTTATCTTTCTGCAATGTTTAATCTGGTATT
The DNA here is from genome assembly GCA_963574355.1 of Loris lydekkerianus. Lineage (NCBI taxonomy): Eukaryota > Metazoa > Chordata > Mammalia > Primates > Lorisidae > Loris > Loris lydekkerianus. The sequence continues at coordinate 21,876 of CAUYPK010085444.1, read as the reverse complement.
AATTCAACCCAGTTTTTTCATATCCGATATTATAGTTTTCATCTTTATGAGTCAGATGTGAAAGTTTTAAAGTTTTTTCCATGTCTCTAATTTTTTAAACATGTGGACTATTTTAATAACTGCATTAAAACCTTTGCTTGCTAATTCTGCCATGTATTTCAGTGTGTGTCAGTTCCGACTGATTGAAGACTCTCCCTAATCATGGCACGTGTGTATGTATTTCTATTCTTGGGCTTTGTTCTAGGATGTAGCTACGCTAGAAAGAGTTTGATCCTTTGGGTCTTGTTTTTATGATGTTAGGTGGGTTTACAGCTGTGCTCCATCTAGAACCTAGTATTCCCTATGATAACAGGGCAAGATCTTCCTGAGTATTCTACTCACGCCTCGTGAATTCTGAGCTTTTCCATCTGGCTGGTAGGAACAGCACAACCAGGACTCTCAGCAGAGCTCTGGGGTTCTCTCTTTCTCTCTCTCTCTTTGCCATTCTGTTCTGTGAGTTCTGGCCGCCTTTGTCTCCCTAGATTCCTCCCTCCACATTGTTTCCTATAACAGGGTAGAGAGGTGGATGTTTAGAACAAATAAAAACATAGATATGGGCTCAGCGCCTGTGGCTCAAGCGGCTAAGGCACCAGCCACATATACCTGAGCTGGCGGGTTCGAATCCAGCCTGGGCCCACCAAACAACAATGATGGCTGCAACCAAAAAATAGCCGGGTGTTGTAGCAGGCGCCTATAGTCCCAGTTACTTGGGAGGCGGAGGCAGGAGAATAGCTTGAGTCCAGGAGTTGGAGGTTGCTGTGAGCTGTGATGCCACAGCACTCTACCCAGGGCGACAGCTTAAGGCTCTGTCTCAAAAAAAACAAACAAACATAGATATGGCAACTTAATAATAAAGGCTAAAGATGTGGCTAGTGGCTTTAACTTTTGAAAACTGTTTTCATGTCCATTTTACCTATTGTGGGATTTTGTACAAGATACTATAGATTAGCATAATGTTTCGACACATTAGTGAATAAGAAAAAGTTTGTTATTGAAACATTTTTCCTTTTAAATTACTAAAGTAATACATCTAGATCAACATAAGATTTGGATAAATTAGTGGGTAACAGAACAGTCTGTCTCCTTCAGAACTTTTTGTTATTAAAACTTTTTTCCGTTAGGCCTGACATGGTGGCTCAGGCCTATAATCCTAGCACTCTGGGAGGCCGAGGCAAGTGGATAGCTTGAGCTCACCAGTTGGAGACCAGCCTGAGCAAAAGCGAGACCCTGTCTCTACTAAAAATATAAAACTGGCAGTGCCCAAAGCACAGTGGGTAGGGCACCAGCCACATACACGGAAGCTGCCGGGTTCAAACCCAGCCCAGGCTAGCTACAGCAACAATGACAACTGCAACAAAAAAAAGCCAGGCGTTCCTCTTTTTCCGGCTGGAACCACGGAGGTTGTTGAAGAGAAGAAAAAGAAGGTTCCTGCTGTGCCAGAAACCCTTAAGAAAAAATGAAAGAATTTCGCAGAGCTGAAGATCAAGCGTCTGAGAAACAAGTGTGCCCAAAAGATGCTTTGAAAGGCAAGGAGGAAGCTTATCTATGAAAAAGCTAAGCATTATCATAAAGAATATAGGCAGACATACAGAACTGAGATTCGGATGGCTAGGATGGCAAGAAAAGCTGGCAACTTCTATGCACCTGCAGAACCAAAATTGGCATTTGTCATCAGGATCAGAGGTAACAACGGTGTGAGTCCAAAGGTCCGAAAAGTGTTACAGCTTCTTCACCTTCGCCAGATCTTCAATGGAACTTTTGTTAAGCTCAACAAGGCTAACATGCTGAGGATTGTAGAACCATATATTGCACGGGGGTACCCAAATCTGAAGTCAGCAAATGAGCTAATATACAAGCATGGTTATGGCAAAATCAATAAGAAACGAATTGCGTTGACTGATAACAGTTTGCGTGATCTCTTGGTAAATATGGCATCATCTGCATGGAGGATCTGATTCATGAGATTTACACTGTTTGGAAAATGCTTCAAAGAAGCAAATAACTTCTTGTGGCCCTTTAAGTTATCATCTGGGGAGGGGTGGATGAAGAAAAAAACAATCCACTTTGTAGAAGGTGGAGATGCTGGTAACAGGGAAGATCAAATCAATAGGCTTATTAGAAGAATGAACTAAGGTATCTGCCCTGATTGTTTTTGTAATCTAGTCAGTTAATAAACAGTGACTGCTTTCAAAAAAAAAAAAAAAAAAAAATAGCCAGGCATTGTGGCAGGTGCCTGTAGTCCCAGCTACTTGGGAGACTGAGGCAAGAGAATCTATTAAGTCCAAGAGTTTGAGGTTGCTATGAATTGGGTGACATAGTAGGACTCTGTCTCAAAAAATAAATAAGATAAATAAATAAGTAAATAAATAAAAATAGAAAAACTGAGGCAAGAGTATTGCTTGAACCCAACAGTTGGAGGTTGCTGTGAGCTATGATGTCACAGCACTCTACCCAGGGTGCCAGCTTGAAACTCTGTCTCAAAAAAAAAAAAAAAAAAAAAGGCAAAACAAACAAAAAAACCAAACTTTTTTCCTTTAAATAACACATCTGAATAAATGTAAAGTTTGGAAAAATTAGTGAATAACAAAAAAGTTTGTCCTTGAAACTTTTTTCCTTTAAATTACTGAAGTAATACATCTCTTTGCAAAAATTTAAGTAATAAAGGCATATAGAGGGGACCAAAAAAAGTGAATTTCCCCTTTGTACTCTAATCATCTGTTTCCTCCTCATGGGAAACTTCTGTGAAGAGTTTGGTGTTCATTCTTTAGGTATTTATTCCATTCACTCATTCAGCAAATACTAGACTTGGCATACATGGTCCAGTAACTGTTGTAAAACCTAGAAAGATAGAGTGTCTCTGTTTTGGGGTAGCTTGTATGTTATAGTTGAGTGGAATCAAGCCGCCTGTGCTAACTCCTAACTATCTTTTTGAAATTGTATGTTCTAGAGAATTTCCTAAGCTCTGTGCCTCAGTTTCCTCATCTATAAAATGGGATAATAGTATCAATTTCATAGGGTTCTTAAAAGGACTGAACCCATTTGTATGTGAAATGCTTAGTGTCTGAACAGTTATAAATAATAAATGTTAGCTGTGATTATTAATATCCATTCTGCGTCTTTCTTTTTTTTTTTTTTTGTGGTAGAGATGTTGCCCTCGGAGGGGGTGCTGTGGCATCACACAGCTCATAGCAACCTCCAACTCATGGACTTAGGTGATTCTCTTGCCTCAGTCTCCTGACTAGCGGGGACTACAGGCGCCCGCCACAACGCCTGGCTATTTTTTTTTGCAGTTTTTGGCTGGGGCTGGGTTTGAACCCGCCAACTCCGGCATATAGGGCTGGCGTCCTACCCCTCTGAGCCACAGGCACCACCACTGGCTATTTTTTTGTTGTTGCAGTTTGGCCGGGGCCGGGTTCGAAACCACCACCCTTGGTATATGGGGCCGGCGCCCTACTCACTGAGCCACAGGCGCCGGCCCTGAGTCATTTCTAATGAATTTATTTTGACAGTCTTGCTTTTAGTTGCCTATAGCTTCTTTTTGTTTTCTAATGGCTTCTTTTTCCTATAGCCTTTTATGTCTATGGCTGTAACACCTTTCAAATCTTCCTGAAGGTTTTACTTAGAATGTTCTCCTGTTACTTTGCTCTTTCCTTATAGGTTGGTTTCTCATCATGGTGTCTGTCTCTCTGTGGTTTTCTTTCAACATCTAATGACCATTAGTGGTTTCTTCACATTTTAGAAAGAGCCTGGTGGTCTGCTCACATTTGGTAAAGAAGGACTAGGTGTCAAGAATAGGTAGCTTTCCACGGGTTCGTTCTGTCCTTGTCCCATCTCCCTCTACCTTGTCTTCCCCTCTGAGTAAGGCCTCTGCCGAGGCTCTGGGTAAGTGGATGGCATCAACAAGCGCGTTTTTTGGTGGAGTGTGTGAGCCAGCAGCAGGCAGATGATCTGCAGACCCATAGATGAACACCAGAAGACACTCAGGTGCAGAGGAAGCACTTCCCATCCCCGGGTGACACAGCCTTCCCTAGATGCCTCCCTGTGGGGCATGGAAATCTCAGGAGAAGCTAGAGATCCCCAACAGTTCCAAAGCTCCTTCCACAAGCTCCAACCCCATGTTCCTCATTTGAGGCGAGTGGGCTCCTTTAAGGTACTGCCCTGATGCTCACCTGTGGTTTCCCTTCTTTGCTGAAATGTCCTCCAGACCAGGGGACGCTCTCACCTCTCTCAGTTGGCTCTGTTTGAAGGTGTTGGGCTTCTCTGCTCTGGTTCTCTGTCAACCCTTTCTTATTCTGCTTTCAATTTTATAGAAATTTCTCAACATTTTTTCCTTTTTTTTTAGTGAGCTGACGGTACTCTTTTGTTTTCCAACATTTTTCAATGGATTTATGCTTTTCTAATGTTTTTCTTTTATTTAAATATGGCTTATGAAGGAGAAGTGGGGAATTCCTGGGAGAGGGTAGTAAGTGTCAGGGATGTATGACATTTTCCCACCTAATGCTCATGAGGTCCCCCCTAGAGACAGAACACAGAGCTAGGCACAGCAGCAGACCAAACCAGCAATGCCACATGCAGGAAGCCCAGGAAGTCCCCTCCCTCTCTGAGTCTCATTCCCTAACTGTAAAATGCGACATTTCTCAAAGATCTCTTGACTTTGGAACACCCTGGCCCTAGGCAAGGGAGATGGCTGGGGCCTGGGCACAGCTACATGAAGATGAGGATGGTTATACTGCAAAGCACAGATCTACTATTCACTGTCAAAAATCAGGCTCACAATCTGCCACATCAAGAACTTGTTCCTCTTCCTTAATTGTCTTTCATGATGGACTTGAGTCTGCCTCTGTTTCTGGGAAGAAAAGCACATGTGTACACATTTCCAGCATCTAGTCAGTACTTGGTAGTAGATTTTTAAAACTATTATATGTTGAGAGACTTTGTTTTGCTCTTTAAAGTATCAATAATCTTGGTCCCACCAACTCTCTTTCCCGCCTTTGTTCCTGTAGTATTTTTTCCTCAGTAAGACAGACTTGCCACAGCATTTATGAAGGACCGCTAAGGTGAAGTACCAGAAACCAGCATCAGCAAACCTGTACTTGTCATCAGGTAGACACAATCCAAAGGAGAACACAGTTTCATTTTAAAAAACAAATTTAAAAATTCCAAAATCTCAGGTTCCTTTGCAGGCTAAAGTTCTGTTATTAAATCACACTGAACAAAGATACATTAAATTTTTAAAAAGGCCTCCCCCCCAAAAAAAAGAAGAAAACACAAAAATATGATATAACGACACTTTAAGAATTGCTTCGTTTGTTAATGGGCTTCTACTTGTGCTTAGATTCTCTTGTTAATTTTGATCATTGCTAATTTGTTCTGTCATTTCATAGACCAACGGTTTCAGGGTTCAATTTATTTCAGGCAAAATGGACTGTGACAAAATATCCCAGACTATTTTCAGGTTGGAAAAATTAACGAATTAAAATAGGACAATCATACACGATTGCTTTTTTTGTTCTAATTACAGAACAGAGAACTTTTCATAAAAATAAATATTTTCTGTAACAGGGTAACAGGAATAACAAATAAAATAAATATAAACAGCTTCCTATACATGTTTCCTAACTTTGCCCTTGCATTCTTTGAGGTATTCAAATGCCAAACTGACATTTACTCCGTGGCCAATTAAACACCAGGCCAAGGCACAGCTTCCTGGCCTTGTCTGCACGGTCGTGCAGGGGAGTGGGCAACCCGCCCACATTTTCCTGATGAGGTAGCACGCAGCTCTGCAAGAACTTCTGGCACAGTCTAGTGTGGACACAAAGAGCCTCTAACACTCCCCGTGGGCTCTTCCTTCAACTTGGGGGCCAACGAAACTCAGTGATAATAGGCAGTCTCCACACGCCTGCTCACTAGCAAGTTTTCCTTAAAGCAAATGAACGTGCACAAATAAAAAATTTAATTCTCTAAATCTATGAAGTATTACTTCCCATTAAAAATCAGATGATGTTGGAAAGAATGATAGCTTTAGCCCTTCCTGCCAACTTCTTTAAGAAGTGGACACGGCCAGCACAGCTGACTCCCTGTTGGCAGCCCACTGGATCTCATGTCATTCTTAGATGGGACCACTCTCCTGGGCGTTGTATTTATCATTCCCATACGTTTCTTTTCTCCCGTATGTATTATGATATTACTTTGCATGTTTTAAAGCTTTATGTTCATGGTAGAGCTGAACACACAAGGCTCCGGGGTGAGCTGGGGGGTCAGTTTCCAAACCCCGCGTGCTGCACAACACATCACCTGACTGGAGGCTGAGAGAGTCCTGGTCTTTCCCCAGGTCTCCTCTCTTATGTGCTCTCCACCCCAAGCTCCAGCACCCTGCCTTTTTTCAGCATAGCGCCCTGCCCACCACTGGGGACCATTAGCCAGCCCAAGGGTGCACATGCAGATAGGGTAAATAATTTTATTTACATGTCTTCAAACTGATTTTTTTTTTTTTTTTTTTTTTTTTGAGACAGAATCTTATGCCAGTGCCGTGGCATCACAGCTCACAGCAACCTCAGATTCCTGGGCTCAAGTGATTCTCTTGCCTCAACCTCCCAAGTAGCTGGGACTACAAGCGCCCACTACAACGCCTGGCTATTTTTAGATACAAGGTCTTGTTCTGGCTCGGGCTGGTCTTGAGCCTGTAAGCGCAGACAATCTACCTGCCTCAACCTCCTAAGTGCTGGGATTACAGGCGTGAGCCACTGTGTCTGGCTTCAAACTGATTTTTAAAAACATGCCTCAGTGTCACAACTGAAGACAATGAAACAACTGCCCACTGCAGTGGGAAGTAAATGTTCCACAACAAATCGAGATTACCCAGTCCTTGTCTGTAGCCTGCTGAGGATTTCAGGTCTGCTTCAGGCAAACTGTAGAAACATTTTATCAGGAAACATCATGCCATGGCTGGTATTTGTTTTGTCTTAAGGCAAAACGCCATTTCCCACCCCCACCCAGAAGCAAGTATACTTTCCTCTGCTCTCCCACAGTGGGCTGCTGAGCCTCTAACTAATCCCTTCTCAGTGTTCAAGGAAGCTGGTGGCAGTTTTCTTCTCCCTGCTGCTCTAGCCCTGGACACTGGAGTCTGTAAACAGTGAGTTCCCAGTGCAGGCACGGGGAGGATCCTCTGGTTTCCAAACTACTCACAGAAACACCCCTACCCCCAGGAACTGTAACAAACTCACAGCAGTGCCACAAGATACCGTAAACATTCCAGAGAAACACAGGGACACCCCTGTGTTGGGGTCAGATCAGTCAGATGTTGGACGGGAGCACAGCCGTGGTCAGCCTTCCTCCTTCCATGCCAAATGCTTTCAGTTTGACACCTAGTGAGGTGAATTGGGGGCACAAGAGAAAGGCCATGTGGGCACGCGGGGAGCTTGAGGGCTGGCCACTCAGTCTGTAGGGAAGGGGGAGGCAGATGCTATCACCAGATAGCACTGGTGTGGTGAGTGGAGAGGGCCATGGGACTGTGGAGTGAGGGATGGAAGCACCTTGCCCCCCAGAAGATGGAAGAAGAAGTTTTCCTGCACTTCACATCCCTAACCTTCCAAACCCAAGGTAAACAGTAGTATTTTGGATTAGCCACACTTTGTTTTAAACAGGTTTGCTCAGCTTACCTTTAAGCTTACCTAAAAACACCACCTTCATCCTATGGGAACGCGTGGTCTGCATTCCTAACACTTAGTATATACCAGAATCTTTCAACTCAGAAAACCTCCACTAAGTGCCTGTGTGCCCATAGCCTGGAGTATGTCCTTCCCCCACCATGAGTCTGTCTCCTGATAACCATGCCTTCCTTGTACAGTCCCCTCCTCTGAGTGTGCACAGGAGCTAGGACTTGGTTCTAATCAATAGGGTGTGGCAAAGATGGGCTGTCACTGCCAGGATAGGTTATGTTACCTGACACAGATAAAAATATTTTTTTCAGATATAATTAAAGACCTTAGACTTTAAGTTAAACAAATGGGAGATGACCCCCAGTGGGCAGACTTAATAAGTCAGGAACTCTTTAAAAGAGGGCCCAGGCGGTCCCCTAGGTCAGAGTCCAAGCAGAGAGCCCCTTTATCGCTGACTTTGAGGAGGTTAAATGCGGCATTGTGAGAGGCCTCTGGAGACGGACACAAGGCAAGGAACTGCGGGTGGGTGACCTCCAGGAGCTAAGAGCGGCCTCTGACCAACAACTAGCAAGAAGATGGGAACTACACAGTTTTATACAGGCACAGGAAAGACTTCTGCTCACAAAACCCACTGAGTTTAAAGCCTCAGCTGAGACCAAAGCCCCCGCCACCTGGTAAGACCCTGAGCATAAAGGCCGGCTGAGCTGTGCTGGCCTCGGGACCCACAGACACTGTGAGGTTAACAAACGTGGGCTATTTTAAGCCACTTGGTTTATGGTAATTTGTCACACAGCAAGAGCAAACTAATGTAGCGCCCGAGTAGAAACATGTCATTCTACATATTTGATGTTTACACAAACATGATGAATACAGGAAGAAATTAGTTACAAAACTTTTATGGTTTTGAAGAAACACAGATTTAGAAAATGCTTAAGATCTGTACTATAATTTTCATCTTCAAATTGATCTAACACATTCTTTTAATCTTAAATCCAAAGTCCTGTGTGTTGCTTGGCTTTTCTGGCAAATGGTTTCTAGTTCTATAAGATTTGGGGGAGTCTCAAGTAATCCCACCTGGAGGAATTCAGCGGTTAAGAGGGTTTTGTACCTTTATTAGAGGAAGGACCTGTGGATTTCTGAAGGAGTCCATTGGAAAGAGGCTAGATTTGATGTGAGAATGGTCACCTTGACCCAGAAGTCCCACTGGCCAGCTGTCAACCCACTGTGTTGACTTCATGAAGATTCAAGGCTTTCTGTTAACTTATGAGAAACTGGCAAATTGTTCTCTAACATTTTTCAACCTAAAATCAATTTGGTAATCTCCTTAGGTCAAGGGACTTTAACTGGCCTTCTAGGAATTTATGAGTCTAAAACCTGGATTATAGTCTGAACTAGGGTTTCTTTTTTTAAACAGCTAGAATTTCAACCTAAAATATACACTTATCATTGCCTGATTATTGATAAATGTATATGATATTGCTAGATTTTCATCAGCTAGTTTGCCAAAAGTAATTACACACTTCTTTGAACCTGAAGAGAAAAATAATTTTCCTCTAATTTATGTCAAGTGGCACAAAAGTAAAGGTGAAATAATTACTATTAACAAATCTTGAAAACATATTGTGGAAAAGGAGGAAGAAATGATCACCCCAGAGCTGGTGCCCCCCCAGCACTAAAGCAGGCCAGCCACAGATCACTGCTGTGAAGGCCATTACCACACTCACAGTTCAGATTTCAAGAGGCAGCTCCCAGAGTAGCAGAATCTCAACTGCCATGGCCACCACTCCACGCCATCTTCTGGAACCTCTGGAACAGGTCTCAGGGGTGACGTGTCTGTACTCCTATGGGGCTGTGCCTCGAGCAGGCTGCACACAGTCGGAGCTGAGTCACAGCCTTCATAGCATAGCCATGAGAACAACCACACACAGAGCACGTGCAACCGTTTACATGTTCAACCCATTCACAAAACGCCAGGATATGGTTAAAACTGATCATGACCAGATTTTTAGAGACAAATATTTAAGTGTTGTGAGCCAATGCTGACATCTTAGAGGCAAAAAAGGAGCCATCATCACCTGCTTATTGATTCTCATTTTGAAACAGTCACCTTGTTATTCTAATAAAGTATTAGCACGTGAGAATTATCTCCTGTACACATATCATGGCTGACAGTAATGTCAATTATTAGTAACACTGAAGGGGCTTACATGATGAATCCTGTGCTGTCCAATTCACAACAGTGAAAGATTGCAGAACTCACTGTAAAGACAGGTGTGTAGCAAATCTTGCCCCAAACCAAAATGCTTCTTTATGTCCCTAGTTACCCACAGAGCTACACCATATTCTTGTAAAAAGTTAGCATCTGTTCACAACTCTATAGAAAAAAAGATGAAGTGAACCCTAAACTTTGTTTACAACATTCCAAGTTCCTTCCCCATCTTTGGAACACAGGCATTTTTACACCAACTTGCCAGGTGATCATACAACTGTCATTTGAGCACCTAGACGAGTAGAGCGTTGGGTTACCCCACCTGCACTGTGTGTGTGCTGAGTGTCTGTGAGAAGGGCTACTCCACAGCAGAGGAGATACCTCAGAGACTGCCTGGTCCAACTGCTCAGTCTAGTGATGAAGAAACCGAAGCACAAGTCACAAGACTTGCTCAAGCTCACGCGGCCTTTCTGAGCCAGGGTTCAGACTATAATCTGAATACACAGTGTTTTACACACACATACAGATACATGTTTGTTTCTCCCCCTAACCCACACTTCTCTGACTCCCAGAGACAAGCAGGGCCTGTCCCTAAGAATCTCCCATTAGGATAACAATGCTTCCCCAAGCAGCAGCGCACCACCGCGTTCTTTGGGAGTACTGATGCCAATATGAGGTCAGGAAGCCCGATGTCACCTTTTAGTGTACACTCAGCACAAGCTAGACACCAGGAGAACACAGTCAGTTCACACTCTGGCCGTGGCCCTGAGGTCACGATGCAGCAGGACAAGTGTCCACTAGGAACAGCCTCACTGTGGTGGTGATCTATGAGATGAGTCTAAGAAAGTTTCTAGAAAGACAAGTGGATAAAAGGGAACAAGCAGAGTGAAGAAAATGTGCAAAGGCCAGAGAACCTGGGGTGTCCTAGGAACAGGGTGCAGTTTCATGTGGTTGGAGCCCATTGGGGGGGGGGGGAGCAGGAAGATTTGCCAGCAGACACAGCCACATGGAGGGGTTGGGGTTTCTCTCAAAGAACACGGAGGTGCTAAAGGGTTTTCAGCTGGACCATAACATGGGATCATATTTACTTTTGGGAGAGCAAGTCATGGCAACAAAAGGGAAACTGGACTGGAGAGAGGAGAGAGGGGCGGTATAAAGATAGAGGGCTGCCACAGAGTCTAGGGAAGAGCAGAGGGGAGCCCATCAACACAGTCCTGACTAAAGGAAAAGTTTTATTCAAAAAGTACTGGCAGGGCTTGGTGACTATAGCTCAGCAGCTAGAGCGCCAGACACATACACTGGGGCTGGCAGGTTTTAACCCAGCCCACGCCTGCTGAACAACAATGACAACTACCAAAAAAAAAAAAGCAGACGGGCATTGTGGTGGGTGCTTGTAGTCCCAGCTACTTGGGAGGCCAATGCAAGAGAACGCTAAGCCCAAGAGTTTGAGGTTGCTGTGAGCTGTGATGCCATGGCACTCTACCCAGGGCTGCACAGTGAGACTCTTATTTTAAAAAAAAGTACTGGCAAAGTCTAGATGCCATGTAAAATCACAGGTTAGGTGCTTGAATTCTTAAATCCTGCCAAAGGAACTCTAAAACACAACTTATTATGATAATTAGTAGTTCTTGGTCACAGAGTGACCTTCCTTTATATCATTTTCAATTAATACAAAAGATGAACCTCAGTTCTTCTAAAAGAAGACTTACTCAAATAGCTTATTTATTCATTAATGTTAGAGATTTAAGTTATATTATGGTAACTTGATCTGAGGATAATTTCTGTACTTTGTAGAGTACCAAATGAAAACAAGGACAGGAGGGAAATGAGCAGTAGACGTACATTGTGATTCTGAAAATGGGTTTGACTTTCAACTTTGTGTTTTCTCCTTTGAGTGAGGAAGTCAAAAGTGTAATTACAGAGTCTGGCTACTAAGGAACTATAATCAGCATTTAAAATTTTTCCAAAAATATCTCACTTCCAAACCTGCTCCTTTTGCACGGTCCCATTTTACCTACTGCCCAGTTTAAAACTCACAAAAGGTGCATAAAGACTGTCTGGTGAACTAATGAGCCAAACTGCCATCTGAAGCCCAGCGGCCTCTGAGCTCTCAGACCCCACTGCGGAGACTGCAGAGGGAGCCCTGCGTTGAGTTTGGGGTGGAATCCCTCTCCGGCCAGCTTTTTCCTTTCACTTTCTGGCAGATGATTTTAGATACAAGATCATCGTGTAAGTGTTGTAGCTTTAGTTATCTTCTAACTAGTCACGATATTTGTTCCACGCCAATCTTTTCTTGTTTTCAGGATACCTTAACCATGAACTATTCAAAAGTAACCTGAAGTTGGTGTAAACATACACATCACCACCATCACTGCCACCCAATATCCAGCACTCCTTGGGCTAGGAGTGGATATGAAGGGGTCAGTGAGGCTGTGCCATCAAGGAACAAAAGTATTTTTCTTACCTCCTCTGTAGCCAAGGGTCTTTGCCTTTCAGAATCTTGTTTCTCTTTAGATATAAAATGCAGGTCATATTGCTTACAATTAACATGAAATAAATTTTGCTAGTTAATTTTAATTCACAATAAAGGAACATTTACGACCAGCGATGAAATAAAATTACCACAAGCATTCAAAAGGATATGCACATTACATGACTAAATTGTAAGTTAAAAACCAACCAACTCATCTAATTGATGTGTTGGGGTTAATTTCGAGTTAATAAAACACTGGATTAAGGAAAGCACTATCAAAGCTAAGTGTCTACTCAGGTGTTTTAGGAGGGTTTGACTTTTTTTTTTTTTTTTTTTTTACAACATTTTACATTAGATTTGGTTATTTTTTCTTTTTTCAGCATTATTATTCCTGAAGATCCATCCTTTAAAAAGGAAATTGTAAGGAGTAAGAGAGTGATTTGAAACCTTAATTTTGTTAAATGAGAAGTTGGAATTGTTTCTTCCCACTGAAGTGGAATACCACGCCAATCACTTTGGCAAATAGACAATACCATGTATTATTTTGGGGGACATTAACTTTTTCTTGCCTGCCTTGGAAAATGTACTATATTTAACAGCACAATAGAAAGGTAAACTAAGAGACTAAGGAGACTGTACAAGTTTTGTTTTTTAATTGTATTTTACTAAGTTGTGGCAAAAAGATTTTTCCTCTCTGTCATTTTAAATTTGTCCTATTATTCTCATTTTAAAATTGCATTAAAATATTAAAATTTTCTTGGTTCCCTGTTATTTGATTTTGTAGGGCAATACTATTTGAATTCCATTACTAAGATGATAATGGAAACTTTTATGACTGTAATATTGTGAGTCTTCTGCTTTTATATTTTCTTTAAAAATAAAAAAGACATTCTAAGCCTGTAGCATAGTAAACTATTTCTAAGTGCTCTTGAAAACTACAAGAAAACACGAATATGCCTTTTCAACTAGGGAGCAATTTATATAACTGGCGAGAAGTTAACATTAGCAAGCCCATTCCTACTTAGTCAGCCTTAGAGTGTCTAACTGAACGCTCAGAAGATCCCTGCCAGTTCCCTGCATTTAGTTGCATGAGAAAACGTACTTTGAGGACAAGTGTTATATTTATGAAGAAGATGTTCTCAAGATGTTTTCTGTGAATGTTTCCAAGTGGAGAATATGATTCTAAATGTATAACTTGCCCCCCCCCCCCCTTTTTTTTTTTGAGACAGGATCTTACTCTCTTGCCTGGGCTAGAGTGCAGTGGTGTCATCCTTAGCTCACTGCAACCTCAAACTGTTGGGTTCAAGGGGTGTTCTGGCTTCAGCCCCCTGAGTATCTGAGACTATAGGTACACACCACCATGCCCAGCTGATTTTTCTGTTTTTGTAGAGATGGGTCTCACTATGTTGCTCAGGCTCATGTTGAATTCCTGGCCTCCCTCCCACCTCAGCCTCTCAAAGTGCTGAGATTACAGGCATGAGCCACTGTGCCCAGCCTCTCATAATTCTTAAATAAATGACTGTAGTTCTGGTAACATGGCAACAGATGTTAGCACCTTCCTCACTGGCTCCATAACAGCAGTACCATGAGGTCTTTCAGTAAACCCATGGTATATGTACACTCTTTTGTATGCTTCAAAAACCAAATTATTACCTCAACAGTTATGTCCATAGTCTTAGGTAAGAGGTGTTTTGATTTGCCAGTATACAAAAGTACATAAATATAGCGACCCTTTGGGGAAACTGACTAAGGAAAATCAAACATGCATAAATATAGTGTGACTAAGATGTTAATGCAGAATTTACTGGAAGCAACATCAAAGTCAAAGAGAGGCACAGCCCCCTGTGGTGCCACACTTAATACCGCCTTTACTGTCAGTCCCAGTTTTATGTTTAGCCCTTCAAAAGCAGATCACACTGACTTTGACAACTATCTTACAGCTGAGGGCTAATTACTCTTTGAAAGTCATAATGCAAATGGACACTCAATATAAGCTGATTAAGTGAGATTTAACCCTTGGAAGCTTGAGCGAATATTACAAGAGTGGAGCTCAATTTTGAACAGACACAGTATTTTCCTTTGGTTTTCTGCTCCCTAATCAAATCAATGGAAATGAAGCTGAAGCGCCTCTCTGAGCAGGGCTGGCGGGAGCCCTTCCACAGGGCTGCCTCTCTGGAGAGGTACCATCATCACGGCGTTAGAACAGTGGAAAATGTATACTTTGGCTGCAAACAAGCAGATGGTTTCAAGTCTAATGGAGAATCATTTAAAAATGCCTTAGTCTGTATTTTAGGGCTCAAGAACAATTGCCTTTTGGAGTTCCTGTTTTACAGAAAAATTAGTTTCAAGAAGATTAGCTGTGTGCTAACCAACTATTTCTTCTTGAGACTGCCATTGTGTTAGGATGTAATTAACTCGCAACCATGTAGTTTTTTCTTTGTACAGTTAAGCCATTTGATTTGAGCTCCCTATGTCTGTGGACAAGATAAGTATCACAGAGAGGGAAGCTTTTTAAATATATATATATATTTCATGTACATATTTTTAAACTAAAAAGTCCAAATAATAGGGGTATCTGAACTGCCATAAGCTATTTGATGGCTCAAATTCCTGAAGCTAGGAAGGAAAAACAACCCAGCCATGCAACCAAACTTATATGAGAATTAAATGCACTCTGCTCTCCCACAATGATTCCGGAGCTGTAGCACTTAACCACCCTATAATCAAACACACATGGCTTGAAAGGAGCCTCAGCAGCAGTGGGTGACCCAGAGCATTAGAATTAAGGTACATAAAGAATGCTGAGGTAGGGTTTTAGGAAAACATGGAAAAGGAGAGGCCTGGAGATAACTGCCTAGATGCATGGCTTCCCTCTGCCCACGTAAGGGCTGCTGGCAGTGGCTGAGCACACCAGCAGGAGCTAGGCACCCAACAGCTGCTCGGGAGCATTCATGCACTTCCTCTTCCAACCCTGCATTCTAGAGTGCATCTAGCACTTCAGAGTGAGGGCGGCCTAAACCTTTTGACAACATTTCTCATTCATAGAGTATTCTTTTTCGACCAAATGAAAGAAGCTATACAAATGAAAAATTCCTTGGCTCATTCCAACAATGGGAAGTATGTGCACTGTGATCTCAAACAGAATCTTTACTATGGTAGAGCAACATAAGAGCCCACACTCGCAGATAAAGTAATCCGTGAATTAGTTCATGATCATCAACAGAGGCAGACCATTTTCTTCAGACAACAGTGGATAACATAAATGGGCTGCAGGACTGAATCCCTAACAGCAGGATCTGCATTAGATCTATATTCATATTGTAGGCTGCCATCAGGCAAGTAGTGCGCATGTCTCCCAGGCCCCCACCAGGACGGGCTGCACTGGGAGGACTCCCAAGGGCTCTGAACTCCATCCAGGCCCAGAGAAGCCAGCCTTTGTGAGAGATACCATCCTCTAATTTCCCAGACAGGAACTCTGGCTGAAAGCATAAAGCACAAGGCCTCAGGCCATTCCAGGGAAAGGTCTGAGACTAAGAGTTTCCAAAATTGGAGGAGAGAACCACCAGAATGAAAAAGGGATACATGAGCATCTGAAAACATTAACAGGAAAATAAAGCAGGATCATTTGCTAAAATAAAATGAACCCCAAAGAAAGAAAGCTGCAAACATAACAAAAACACAAAAAAAGAAAGTAAAAAGAAGGCTGTTCAGGTATCAAAGAATGGCTGCTCTATGCACTTCAACAGTAAAAAGAAGAAAATGGGCAGAGAGGAGCAAAACAATTAATAGTGATTGACACACACACAAGATCCCACTGCACCCTAGGAGCTTGATTCTATCCTGTTAAACTAATATCATTATCCTTATTAGACACTCCAAGCTCTAATTTATTCCAAATCAACCCCGTGAATTCTGTCACTGAAAGAGCAAACATGCTCGTTTTAGAGTGAGCCCCAAACAGCTCTCTGACAGGAGCCTCCTAGCAATTATGGAGGAAGGCTGCTTCCCAGTGACTTTACACCACTCTTCATTTCCAGAAATTCATTTGAAATTTAAATTAGTTTTGGTTAATTAGCATTCAACATGACCTGTTTGGGGTTAAAATATAGCTAGAGAGCAAATATTTTTAAGAAAGTCACAGAGCTGGGAGGGATCTGACAGTGCTTCTTGCCAGAAAGCAGGTAAATCTCCAAAGTAGGTAACTTCTCTTCTGGAAGATCTCTAAGGCTGGAATATTAAAACCATCCATCTCCCAGAATTTTATCCCTTAATGGTCAAGCAGTTCTTTGTTAACATTAATCAAAATTGTGTGTTGTTTACACCCATCTGCTCTATGCATTCCACATCTTCCAGATGGTGAGATGGTGGAAAAACCATAGACTTAGAGTCACTGACCTGGGCCTGACTTTGCTTGCTCATCCTGTGTGGCTGTTCCTGCCTTTATACCCATTTTACAGAGAAGAAATGAGGCCCACAGAGCTTTGGTAATTTGCGCAGGTTGCTTAGTGATTGAAAAAGCTCAGATTCTTGAGACAAGTGTACCTGACTCCTACAGACATTTTATTAATACGAAGGCACGCAGGGTGGCGCCAATGGCTCAGTGGATACGGCGTCAGCCACATACACCGAAGCTGGTGGGTTTGAACCTGGCCTGGGCCAGCTAAAACAACAGTGACAACTGCAACAACAACAAAAATAGCTAGGTGCTGTGGCAGGAGCCTGTAGTCCTAGCTACGTGGGAGGCTGAGGCAAGAGAATTGCTTGAGCCCAAGACGTTGAGGTTGCTGTGAGCGATGACGCCATAGCACTCTACCAGAGGTGACTGAGAGAGACTCTGTCTCAAAAAAACAAACAAAAAAACCCCCAAAAAAACCCAAGGCATGCAAAGCTCCACCCTGCTCCTGCTGCATTTTGACTACATCCTCAGCTAACCAGAATCTTTATTTAAGGCCAATGTATAAACCAAATAAAGATGACAATTCTATAGCAAGATATTCTGATTGTCATTGTTAAGTCACACACTTGGATAGTTTATATAACCTAGACTGATGTTTTTAGAAATAGTTTTCCACAACATACATTTTAAAAAGTAAATTCATGAGTCCAAGAAGGCAAAAAAAGCAACCTAGATGTACTGTTTCTAATCAAAACAATATTTAATCACATGTGAAAGCAGAGGCAGTTGAAGCTGTGTTTTCCAGACATTTGGCAGTTCATTTTCTCTTGTGCCTGTGACTGAAACCAGACTTGCAAACTAAAAATATGCCTATCATTTTTTTTCATGACAATTCAAACAAAAGAGTCTCCAAATCTACCCATACAAACACTGCTGAAAGCAACTTGGATGAAGAACTGGGTAGAATCCTGAGATCCATTTATTTTCCTAATAATAAACGATAGGAAATTTTTTCCAAATTGGTTTGGGGGAGAGATTAAGAATTTCAAATCATAGTACTAATAAGATAGTTACCAGGCAGATAACAACTGCCTTGTAAACGCTATCTAAATGGAAAGTCACCAAAAACAAAAAAACAAACCTTAAAAATATATGGAGGAAATTTTTCACTAGTCCCAAGCACATTTTTAGAATAGAAAAACATAACATTAAACAGACTTTTGAAGGGAAAAAGGAGAGGAAGTCATGTATTTGTGAACTGAATTCCATATTCCAATGCCATTTTTGCAGGTCTGGTATTCTGCTTTTGGCTCTCCCCCTCCACCTTACTTTCTTGGGAGGCCTTGTTCATACAACTTTATCTCATTTATAAATTGGATCACCAAGGACATCTGGTTAAAGGTCCAGAAAACATGACACTGTCAAAATCCAGTGCTAAATCTTATTTCCTGGTTATCCTGAAAAACCACAGCATCAGAATAATCCAGTATCATCATCTTATGCCAAACAAATTCAGAGGTTACTATCACTAATCAACCAACCTGGGGAAGTGAATACAATCAAAACACAAGTTATTTCAAACATCCATTTTGTATATCTAACAATCAACTCATGAATTTATTTATAATGCCAATGAAAACTCTTCTAGGATCATTTCAAAGGGATTTTAAAAGGAAGGTAAACTCACTGTTTCAGAACCTACTATGTGCCAACTCTGTGCTAGGCATGTTCACATAGTGCATTTATTTTATTTAAAGTCAAATATAAAATGCTGTAGTGAGACCTGACTGGCCTATCCCTGTAGGCTGTGTGAGGATTACTTAACAGAATGGATTGCGACTGCTCTGTCACCAGTAAAATGACACAAGGATGTGCCTTTCTGAATTATTATATTCTAGTTGCACTGTGGTATAACTGGGTGGATGTCTGAACAAGCTCCATTTCTCATAAAGAGGTCTCAAGGATAGTTCAACAACAGCAATTATATCCAAGTCCAAAGGACTATCTTGGATATTAAGCTGGAGACACTAAGGAGGTAAAGAATTGGGGGAAAGACTTAGCCAAATGGCTAAATCTTCACTGGTTGTTACAGAGAGGGAGAGGTAGTCAAGAAAACACAGGACGTATGATGAACCAGAGACTTGGGTTTTGTGATTTACCGAAGGTCTGATTTAGACAAATCACTTATCCTTCTTGGTTATCAATTTATTTTTTCTTTTTTTGTTTTGACTTCTTGTTATGCAAAAGTAGAGAGAATAATGAACCCCCATGAACCATCACCTAGCTTCAATATCAATTCACAGCCAAACTTGGTTCCTCTTTTGCCAGGTCTCCATTCCTGGATTATTGGTACCTTAGTTATCTGTTTTGGGTAACAAATTACCCCAAAACTTAGTAGCTTAAAATAAAAAACATTTATTATGTCACACTTTGTGTGGGTCAGAAATTTGGAAGCAGCTGGTAGCTCTGGCTTGGAACCCTTTCATGAAACTGTAGTCAGGATGGAGGTAGGAACTATAATCATCAGAAGGTTTAACTGAGACTAAAAGAAGGAATGGCAATCGATGGTCCATAGGCCAAATCTGGCCCACAGCCCATTTTTGTAAATAAAGCTTTATTGGAACAAGCCAGTCTCCTTTATTTACATATTATCTATGGCTGTTTTTGCACTATAATGTCATAACTGGGTAGACGTGATAGAGACTGTATGGCTCACATACCTAAAATATTTACTCTCTGGCTGATTACAGAAAAAGTTTGACAACTCCTGGCTCAGAGAACCTCCTTACAAGATCATTTGTTCACATGGCTGTAGGTCATGTACCTAGCCCTATGGGCCTCTGCACTGGCTGCTTGAGTGCCTTTAGAACATGGCAGCTAGCTTCCCAAGAGCAAGTGATTCAAGAGGGAAAAGAAGGCAGAAGCCATTATGTTTTGTTATGACCCAGCCTGAGAAGAGACATACCATCATTTCTGCAGTATTCTCTCTACTGGTCACACCCGGCAATCAAGATACAAGGTGGGAGGGGACTCCACAAGGGTAAATACTAAGAGGCAGGGATTACTAGAGACCATCTTGGAAGCTGACAACCACATTTGGAAACCCATTTCATAGAGTATAAAATCAAGGTTTGAGACAGGATCCATTTTTTAATGACATAGAGAATTTCTGATGTGTTATATTTTTGTGCTTTGATCATAGAATGTACTTAATGTTTGTTGCTAAATTTTAGTATTTGTGTTTTCATTTTAATTTATGTATGGTTTCACTATAATATTACTTTTTATGTTCTCAGAACCATTTTTAGTGTAAAGTGATTATTTTCTTTTAATTAAGTGGCATCTCAAAGCATTTTTAAATCCAAACATTTGTTTTCTACATTCAATTCTTAGAAGAAAGAGGCAACCAGCAAATGTTTTCTTCTTAGCAATTTACTTTAAAAGTTCTAAATCTTCTAGTCTGCCAATCACTATCTTTTTAGCCCAATCTCTCTGGTCAACATTCATTGCATGATATAATATGCAATCATATCCCCGAGATCCAGTACTCCTGGAAAGCAATGCAAAAATAACACTGTTTACTATATCAAATAAAAGGTTTCCTATTTTAGCAATTTACTAGTAATTAAAAACAAAAGTTAAAAAAAAAACCAAAACTGTGGTTTCCTCCACGTGGTAAGTATTCAATAATGGTTTCCTGAATCTAACATGCAAGTATAACACACACATAGTAATTTCAAAGTCAAACTAGCAGAAAAGTGCACCAGGGGATGAGGCTTTAATTCTAACCACATTCATTTAATTAATGACTCACTCACTCAACAAATATAAATTCTGTGTCTAAAATAATCCTGCTCCCCAAAAGCTTCTAGTCTAGTAGTCACAGACAACTATCTTGGAACTTGATAGTGCCAATGGTATAATTTTAAAAAATTTTTTATTATATTTTTAATGTGGCAAAATACACATAATAGAATTTACCATCTTAACCATTTTTTAATGTTCAGTTCAGTAGTCTTAAATACAACGATGACCACCGGCCACCTTTTTTCATCTAACAATATAATCTTTGTTTTTAAATTTTTTTTTTTTAGAGAAAGAATATAAATTTTATTGTTTCATTTTATGTATACAAAACAAAATAATGTGCACATATATATGTATATATGTGTGTATATATATATATATATATATATATCTGTATGTCAAAACAATTATTTTTCCTTCTATTACCTGTTTTGTCTTCCCTTCACCAATCTACCATCTTGGGAAAGCATCTTAATTTCTATGTGAATCAGTTTGCTTCTCTCTCAAAATTTAATAGTTATTATTATTATTTTTTTTTATTAAATAATAGCTACATACATTGATATGATCATGGGGCATCATACACTAGCTTCATAGACCATTTGACACATTTTCATCCCAATAGTCAACATAGCCTTCCTGGCATTTTCATAGTTACCATGGCATGACATTTACATTTCACATTTGCTGAGTTCCACACTTACCCTTGTAAGATGCCCTGTAGGTGTAATTCCACCAATACCCCTCCCACCACCCACCACTCCCTCCCTCTTCTCCCTTTCCCCCTTTCTCCTATTCTTAGGTTGTAACTGGGTTATAGCTTTCATGTGAAAGCCCTAAATTAGTTTCATAGTAAGGCTGCGTACATTGGGTACTTTTTCTTCCATTCTTGAGATACTTTACTAAGAAGGATATGTTCCAACTCCATCCATGTAAACATGAAAGAGGTAAAGTCTCCATCGTTCTTTAAGCCTGCATAATATTCCATGGTGTACATATACCACATATACCACAATTTATTAATCCATTCGTGGATCGATGGGCACTTGGACTTTTTCCATGACTTAGCAATTATGAATAGGGCTGCGATAAACTTTCTGGTACAAATATCTTCGTTAAGGTGTGATTTTTGGTCTTCTGGGTATATGCCCAGTAGGGGGATTACTGGATTGAATGGCAGATCTATTTTCAGGTCTCTAAGTTTTCTCCATATATCTTTCCAAAAGGAATGTATTAATTTGCATTCCCACCAGCAGTGCAGAAGTATTCCCTTTTCTCCACATCCACGCCAACA